>ML412429.1:15823-76135 GCA_005239525.1 Nicotiana knightiana | reverse complement strand
CATGCTGAAGTTATGCGCAAAAGCGGGTGCGGATGTAATTTTTTTTACAAAGCGGGTATAAGTTAAAACGTGGCACAAAAAGTGGGTACGGATGCAAAAGCCCCGTTTTAACTTATACCCGTTTTGTAAAAAAAATTGCATCCATACCCGCTTTTGTGCATAACTTCAGCATGCGGGGCTGAAGTAGCAAAGACAATCACGCAAAACTTTAGCATTCTAGTAGACAGGCCTGAAGTAGCTTGCGAACTCTTCAGCTCTAGAAAATGGGGAACTTCAGCTCTAGAGCTGAAGTTTTTGTCTTTGTAAATGGGGAAGAACTTCACCTCTAGAGCTGAAATTTTTGTCTTTGTTAATGGGGAACTTCAGCATACGGGGCTGAAGTTCTCCAGTTATAAAGACAAAAACTTCAGCATACGGGCTGGCTGGGGAACTTCATCTCTAGAGCTGAAGTTTTGTCTTTTGTAAATGGGGAACTTCAATATACGGAGCTGAAGTTCCCAAGTTATAATGATAACAACTTCAGCATACGGAGCTGAAGTTTTGTCTTTTGTAAATGGGGAACTTCAGCATACGGGGCTGAATTTTCCAAGTTATAATGACAACAACTTCAGCATATGGAGCTGAAGTTCTAGAGCTGAAGTTTTGTCTTTTGTAAATGGGGAACTTTAGTATACGGGGTTGAAGTTCCCAAGTTATAATGACAACAACTTCAGCATACGGAGCTGAAGTTCCCCAGTTTACAAAGACAAAACTTCAGCGCGAGAGCTGAAGTTCTCTAGAGCTGAAGTTTTGTCTTTGTAACTGGGGAACTTCAGCCCCGTATGCTGAAGTTTTGTCTTTATAACTGGCGAACTTCAGCTTAACTGGTGAACTTCAGCTCAGCGAGGGAAAAGGGAGCTGAAGTTATTTAAAAAGTGGGTACAAGTTAAATTTTTTTTTAAAAAACGGGTATATGTTAAATGGGGGTGACCAAATAGGATGCCCCGCGCAATTTTTACAGTTAAAACGTGGCACAAAAAGTGGGTACGAATGCAAAAGCCCCCTTTATAACAACATCCCTATATATATAACAATACTTCTCTATAAAAGCTAAATTTTTTCGGAACCAATTTTTATGTTATATACTCTATATTACAGTACTTTGCTAAAATATTCAAAAATATTCGAAACAGACGAAGTTGTTATAGATAAGTTTGACTTTATTAACCATAATTAGTTTATATGCTCAAGGAAACTTGAAATGAATTTCTTATTCAAGGTCTGTCTTCTTTCTTCTAAATGAACAGACAAAACGCACATTAGCTTTCGGTCTTGTTTCTAAAAGTTGATTATATTTAGTTTTAGACAGCAATTTACTTAGTATAGGCCTGATTTCTTTATTACTCCTAGTACCTTTCACATACTTTGACTTAGATCCCCATGTTATAACGTAAAAAGGATTATTATAAAGATAGTAGTACTCAAATACTCAAATCTAACACAGAGGCGGAGTTAGGATTTGAACCTTAAAAGTAGTGGCGGAGTTAGAATTTTCATTAAGAGGTGTCAAAATATATAAAAGTAAATATATCAAAAAATTACGGGTATATGTAGTCAATACATAATATATATACATATAATTTTTTTTTTACCTACGTACCTACACAAAATATTTTTCCTACAAAGGGGTGTCGTTTGACAACCCTTCCAATAAGGTGGCTCCGCCACTGCTTATAGGTTTGGGGGTATAATCCTTTTAAGTTACTGAGTTCTAAATTATTAATTTGTATATATTTATTAGATTTTTTAAACAAATATAGAGTTTGAACAAAAATATCAAGACCGTGACTCCGACTGTAACAACATATGGTCCAATGTAATTAATTAGTTGAACCTAGCGTTTCGGAGCTAATTAACAAGACTTCAGAAAAACTAAAGCATGAAATATATAATCCAAAAACGTTAAAAAAAAACACATACGTATGATCGAGTCATTATACACAAACTTGCTATCACAGGTTGAAAGGGTGACACACAATAAGATTTTAGTAGTCCCTATTTTTGTCCATCTTAATTACGTGAATAAGAATGCAACTGCAATTTTTTATGTGCTTACTAATTTCACAAGTGCACCCTCATTTTGTTCACCATTTGTCTCAAACAAGGATATTTTCTTGATAATATAACTAAAAACATAGCTTACACGAGTCAAAAGATAACGACCCCAAATTAAAAACTCTAATCAATTCGTTTTTTGATGTGAAAATTGTCACTTGCTATAGTTATCCTTTATCGATTGTATGAATATCATATTTCTATCAACGAGAAATATGAACTCTTGTTCGAGGGTCCAAGTAGTTAACGATTAGTGCCACCACATATTGTTAACAAGGCTATCCAGTTATATTAGTGCTCGTAAGGCAGCCTTTTTTGTTGATTTAAGACCCTAATGCTGACTAAGGTATCTGTAATGTCTTTTTCAATGATACATGCTGAAACTTTAGACACAGAAAGACTTGCTTTATTCATAGAATTGTACATTATTTACGGGAGAATAGGTACAAACAAAATAGGCTAATCAATCCTTAATTCGTAGGAGATCCTTCAATCAAGGGATTACATCTAAACTAGTTTCCGAAAACAAATTCTAACAAATTTTCCTAAATATCTAATGTATCATATTTACATAAGCAAAATATAATCAAACCTGCCAGTTTATTCTAGGAGCAGATTACGATCAATCTGCAAGCTCATTCAGCACTCCCCTCAAGTTGGCAGGTAAATAACGAACATGCCTAACTTGCTGACCAAAAAAATCTAAAGTAGTTCTAAAAAGTCCTTTTGTGAAAATATTCGCAACTTGTTCAGTTGTTGGAACAAAAGGCACGCACACGCTTCAATCTTCAATCTTCTCTTTAATAAAGTGTCTGTCCACTTCGACATGCTTTCTTCTGTCGTGTTGAACTGGATTATGGGCAATGCGTATGATAGCCTTATTGTCACAATATAACTTTATCGTCAAACTCATAGGTCTTCTTAGTTCTTATAAAAGTCTCTTGAGCCACAACATTTCACAAATTCCGTGTGTCATGGATCGATACACAGCCTCATCACTACTTCGAGCCACCGCATTTTGCTTCTTACTTCTCCAAGTTACCAAATTTTCCCAAACAAATGTACAATATACAGATGTAGATCTTCTATAACTAGATGACCTAGCCCGATCGCATCAGTATAAACCTCAACACTTCTTTGCTCATTCTTCTCGAAGAACAACCCTTCCCCAGGAGAGCTCTTTAGCTACCTTAGGATTTGATACACAACTTCTTGATGTTCTTCCGGTAAAGAATCCATAAGTTGATTGACTAGGATCACAACAAAAGCTATATCAGGTCTAGTATGAGATAAGTAAATCAACTTGCCTACCAATCTCTGATATTGGCCCTTATCAATCAATTTCCCTTCCTTATTTCCAAACTTTAGATTTGGCTCAATTGGAGTTTCAGCTCGTCTACAACCACTTATTCCTGTTTCTTGTAACAAATCAAGTACATAATTTCGTTATGACACTACAATTCCTTTCCTAGATCGTGCAACCTTCATGTCGAGAAAGTACTTCAGCAGGCCTAAATCTTTTATATTAAATTCTAAGGCAAGGCGCTCCTTCAGATTCTTTATTTCAACCATGTCATCTCCTGTGAGGATGATATCTGCAACGACCCGGTCGGTCGTTACGTAGAACTTGCATTATAATTACTGTTATTGCCTTGTCATAGGTTGGTTATACTATTTATGATGTGTTAGTGTTGGTAGGCTCGGAATCGCATTGGTTGTAGTGGGAATTTAGTCACTTAGTCTTTAAGAATAGCCTTAAAGTGGGAGAAGTCAATTGAGAGTTGATTTATTGGTAAATAATCTCGGAATGTGGATTTTATGGCTCGAGTAGCTTTGTTAGGTGATTTGGGACTTAGGAGTGCGTTCGGAATAATTTTGTGATGTCCGATGTAGAATTAGGCTTGAATTGGCTAAAGTTAGTTTTTTGATGGTTTCGGCATCGTTGGTGAAATTTAGGAATTTCAAAGTTCATAGGCTTGAATTCGATTTGATTTTGGGGTTTTGATGTTGTTTTTGGTGTTACGAGAGCTCGACTAAGTCTGAATGATGTTATGGGATGTGTTGGTATGGTTGATTGAGGTCCGAGGGCCTCGGGTGAGTTTCGGGTGGTCAACAGGGTGATTGTTGGATTTTGAACCAGCTGAATTGCTGGTGTTTCTGCAGTAGGGATTTACCCTATGCGTTCGCGGAGGTGGTCCCGCGTTCGCATAAGGGCTTTGGGTTTCTGAGGAAATTCTTTCTATTTGTTCGCGAGCCTGGAGGTGCGAACGCGGTGAGTCGAGGGGTTTGGGAATCGCGAACGCGGGAGTAGAGGTGCGTTCGCGTAGAGTATAGGTGGTTGAGGGACCCCTAGGCCCATTGGTCTATGCGTTCGCGGGGCCTAGGGTGCGTTCGCGAAGGTGGGGCTGGTGGAAGTTGTGCGATCGCGGGCCGGTAGCCGCGTTTGCATAGAGGAAGTTAAGGCCGTTGGATTTTTGTTCTATGAGAATGCGGTCGTTTTGGTGCGTTCGCGATGAGTAAAACCTGGGCAGTATATAATTAACCCATCCACGACCATAACCCACTTTCCCATCATTTTTGAACGGGAAGAGGCTTTTGAGGCCATTTTTAAGAGAGGAAATCATTGTTCTTCATTGAGGTAAGGATTTTGGACCCTAAAACTCGGTTATATGTGATTAAGGATCAAATTATCATCGTTTAATTTATGAAAATCAGTAGAAAAAGATGGAATTAGGGCTTGAGATTATGAGACCTTTAGGGGATGATTTGAGGGGTCAAACAAACTCCGATTTTAGAGTTATTTATATGTACGGACTCGTGAGGTGATGAAGAATATTTTGGTATAAAATTTGTCGAGTTCCGAGACGCGGGCCCGGGGGTCGGGTTTTGGCTAATTTCGGGGTTTGTGCTAAAATTGGTATATTTCAATTTAGAATTCATTTCCTTAGCATAATTTGATGAGAAAGATCTGATCTTTATAGATTTGGAGAACTCGGAAGTTGATTCGAGAGGCAAGCGGGTTGCAGAGTAGCTTTTAGAGCTAGTTTGAGGTAAGTAATGTCTTTAAATCCTGTCCTGAGGGTATGAAACCCCGGACTTTACATCCTCTCACGGATTTGGAGTGACGCATACACTGGATGACGAGTGTGGGGCGTGCACAAATTGAAAATTTGGAAAATGTATCTTTTTAGGAAACTATTGAGTTGCGAAATCGCTTTTAAAGCATATGGTTATTAGTATTACTATGTTTTGTTATACTTGGGCTGTAAGCCATGTTTGGGGCCTAGTGTCGATCTGTTTTAATCCCTTGAGGGCTATTTTACTGATATTTCTCACTTTGAAACTATCATTTTACACTCAATCTTTCTTGTGAAATTGTTGACACTCTTATTTGATAATATTACTATTTCTTGAAATGAGATACTATTTTGGGTCGAGAACCCCGTTTATTTATGGCCTGAATGGCATGCTATGAGTGTCTGACTGAGTAAGGCCGAGGGTCAATATTGTGAGGATGTTATGATATGAGAGAGGCCGAGTGCCTGAGAGTGATTGATGCCATGATTTGGCTTGTTTATAGCGCTTGGGCTGTAGGAGCCCCTCCGGAGTCTGTACACACCCCCAGTGAGCACAGGTACCTACTGAGTGCGAGTGCCGAGTGATGAGTGCTTGGGAGGCATGAGTGACAGTGAGGTTGCCCGCGGGGCTGATACAGAGTGATGGTGAGGTGCTGAGGGAAATTGTTACCAGTGATGATTATGGCCCGAGGGGAAGTTTTATGATGATATTTTACTGAGTTTTGACTATGATTCACTTCATTTTTCAAACTGATATTACTGAGAGTTTTACTGAGATATATTGAATATATATTTGTTTCAAAAGGATTTTATGGAAACTGGTTTTCGAACTTATGTATACTATATTGAGATTTGATGTTTACTGTTTTGTGGATTGGTGTTTTATTGATGTGTGTTCATATACTTCAGACTGTGATTTATTTTCATTACTACTGAGTTGGCGTACTCATCATTACTCCCTGCACCCTTGTGTGCAGATCTAGGTACTGGTTCGAAGCAATAGTCGTCCGAGCTCGTTGTCATCAGCGTTTGGGATTTCGAGGTAGTTGTCTAGCGTCCGCAGCTTCTCCACTTCCCTTCTTCATTTAGTGCTTAGTAATTGATTCATAGACATTATTATGACATTAGCAGAGTTAGTTTGTTTCTTAGATGCTCGTGATCGGTTGAATCCAGTCTTGGGGGATTTGTTTAGACTGTTAGATTATTATTGCGGCGTAAAGACTTAAAGAAATTATTTTATACTCTGTTTGCTGATTATTATTGATTTTTGAAATATTATAATAGATCAAATGTGTAGTTATGTGATGGTTGGCTAGCCTAGTTCCACGATAGGCGCCATCACGACCTGTTAGGATTTGGGGTCGTAACAAGTTGGTATCAGACCTATAGGTTACATAGGACTCAACGATCATGAGCAGGTTTAGTAGAGTCTTGCAGATCGGTACGGAGACGTCTGTACTTATCTTCGAGAGGCTACAGAACTCTTAGGAAAAATCTCATTTTCTTGAACTCTTTCGTGCCATTCTATTGGTTCTTGAAATCTAAACTACTGTTGTTTCATTCTCTAACAGATGGTGAGGACACGCACTACCGATCAGGGTGACCAGACACAAGCCAGACCCACAAGGGGTCGAGGCCGTGGTGGAGTTAGGGAACCAGCCCGCGCAGCAGCTGGGACAGTACCACAGGATACCCCTGTCATTCAGGATCAGGTTCCCGCTGAGGGTGCTCCAGCGGGACAGGCTCAGGCACTGGCATTGCCTATTGTTATTCCGGGTCTTCAGGAGACCCTGGCTCAGATATTGACAGTGTGTACCAGTTTGGCTCAGGCAGTTGCTATGTCTCCTACTACCACTACAACTCAGGTCAGGGAAGTCGCTCAGACTCCAGCTCCCCGGACAGCTGAGCAGGCTGTACAGGGTATTCAGGCACCAGGGGTAGTCCCAGCCCAGCCGGTTGCCCCAGTTCAGGACTATGTGGTTCCAGCTATGCCCGAGGAAGAGCAGCGTAGGCTGGAGAGGTTCAGTAGACTTCAGCCTCCGACTTTCAGCGACGCAGTGGGTGAGGATGCCCAAGGTTTTCTGGATAAATGCTAGAGGATACTACGTACTACGGGTATTTTGGAGACTAGTGGGGTCTCGTTTGCTACATTTCAATTTTGCTGGTGCTGCTTTCACTTGGTGGGAGGCATTTGAGAGGTATAGGCCGGTTGGTTCAGCACCACTCACCTGGCAGCAGTTCTCCACGATATTTTTGGAGAAGTATGTCCCTCAGTCCCACAGAGGGGAGCAACGCAGGCAGTTTGAGCAGCTGCGCCAGGGAGAGTTGTCAGTTACTCAGTACGAGATGAGGTCTTCCGAGTTGGCTAGACATGCTTCTGAGTTAGTCCCTACTGATAGGGAGAGGATTAGAAGATTTGTAGATGGTCTCACATATCAGCTTCGGATTTTGATGACCAGTGAGAGAGTGTCTGGAGCTATATTTGAGTAGGTAGTTGACATTGCTCGGTGACATTGAGTCGGTTCGTAGGCAGGAGCGTGAGGAGAGGGAGGCCAAGAGCCCTCGGGAATCAGGTAGCTCCAGTGGTGTCCCTTCTAGAGGACAGTTTCAGCACGACATAGGTCATCCATTTAGACCTCCACAACCAACTGACCCAGCTTACAGTGGTGCATCTTCGGGGCAGGGTCCCCGCAGTTCTCATCAGAGACGTTCATCTTTTAGTGCCCTTCCAGCTCAGAGTTCCTCCAGAGCATCATCATATCAGGGTTCTTCTATGCATGGTTCATCTGATGGTTATCATGGTCGCAAGGGTTCTCATCAGTCTCCATCTCCAGCTCCAGGTGGTTGTTTCAAGTGTGGAGTGTTCGGACATGGGTGGAGGCAGTGTTCTCGTCGTCCTGGCAGTTCATCTCAGGAGAGGGCTCAGCCCTCGACTTCAGCCCCAGTCAATTCACCACCTACCCAGGCAGCCAGGGGTGGTGGTCAGGTAGCTAGAGGCCGCCCAAGAGGGGGAGGTCGAGCAGTTGGAGGCCAGCCACGTATTTATGCACTCCAGCCAGGACGGATGCTATGGCCTCCGATGCAGTGATTATAGGTATGGTCTCAGTCTGTTGCCGAGATGCTTTGGATTTATTTGACCCTAGTTCTACATATTCCTATGTTTCTTCATATTTTGCCCATTTTCTGGATATGCCCCGTGAGTCTTTAGTTATCTCTATTCATGTGTCGACTCCGATGGGCGATAATGTTGTTGTGGACCGTGTGTATCTGTGATATCTATTGGGGGTCTGGAGACCCGAGTGGCCTACTGTTACTCAGTATGGTCGATTTTGCTGTGATTCTGGGCATGTATTGGTTATCCCCATGTCATGCTATTCTTGATTGTCACGTTAAGATCGTGACCCTAGCTATGCCCCGAGTTCCGAGAGTTTAGTGGAGAGTCTCTATAGAGCATGTGCCTAGCAGAGTGATTTCTTATTTGAAGGCTCATCGTATGGTTGAGAAAGGGCGTGAGTCTTATCTTGCTTTTGTGAGGGATGTTAGTAGTGAGACTCCTTCTGTTGATTCTGTTCCTGTGGTCCGTGATTTTCCGGACGTATTTCCTGCAGACCTTCCAAGCATGCCACTTGACATGGATATTGATTTTGGTATTGACCTGGTGCCAGACACCCATCCTATCTCTATTCCACCTTACCGCATGGCACCAACAGAGTTGAAAAAACTGAAAGAGCAGCTTCAGGAACTCCTAGATAAGGGGTTCATTCGACCTAGTATGTCACCTTGGGGTGCACCTGTGTTGTTTGTGAAAAAGAAAGATGGCTCCATGCGCATGTGTATTGATTATAGACAGCTGAATAAGGTTACGGTGAAGAATCGGTATCCGTTGTATTGATGACTTGTTTGACCAGCTTCAGGGAGCTAGAGTGTTCTCCAAGATTGACTTGAGATCTGGGTATTATCAGTTGAAGATTCGGGATTCTGACATTCCGAAGACTTCTTTCAGGACCAGATATGGTCATTATGAGTTCCTGGTTATGTCATTTGGGCTAACCAATGCCCCAGCTGCGTTCATGCAATTGATTAACAGCGTGTTTAGACTTACCTTGATTCTTTCGTCATTGTGTTCATTGATGGCATCCTGGTTTATTCTCGTAGCCAGGAAGAGCATGCTCAACATTTGAGAGTTGTGTTACAGAGGTTGAGGGAGGAGAAACTTTATGCAAAATTCTCCAAGTGTGAGTTTTGGCTTGGTTCAGTAGCTTTCTTGGGGCACGTGGTGTCTACTGAGGGTATTCAGGTTGATCCGAAGAAGATAGAGGCGGTGCAGAGTTGGCCCAGACCGTCCTCAACTATAGAGATTAGGAGTTTCCTTAGTTTGGCGAGATATTACCGTCGCTTTGTGGAGGGATTCTCTTCTATTGCTTCGCCTTTGACCAGATTGACCCAGAAGGGTGCTTCATTTATATGGTCTGATGAGTATGAGGAGAGCTTTCAGAAGCTCAATTCAGCATTTACCACAGCTCCGGTACTAGTTTTTCCTACTGGTTCGGGTTCTTACATAGTCAATTGTGATTCTTCTAGAATTGGTTTGGGAGCGGTATTGATGCACGGCGGTAGGGTGATTGCCTACGCGTCTAGACAGTTGAAGGTGCACGAGAAGAATTATCCAGTGCACGATCTTGAGTTAGCTGCCATTGTTCATGCCTTGAAGATTTGGCGGCATTATTTGTATGGAATGCAGTGTGGGATTTTCATTGATCATCATAGTTTGCAGTATCTACTAAGGCAGAAGGACTTGATTTGCGTCAGAGGAGATGGTTAGAGTTTCTCAAGGATTATGACCTCACTATTTTGTATCATCCGAGGAAGGCCAATGTAGTGGCCGATGCTTTGAGTCGCAGGGCTGAGATCTTGGGGAGTCTAGCTTACCTTTCAGCAGCAGAACGACCTTTAGCACTTAATGTTCAGGCTTTAGCGGGTCAGTTGGTGAGATTGGATTTGTCAGACCCTCCGTGAGTATTAGCTAGCATGGCTTCCCAGTCTTCTCTTTATGATCAGATTAGAGCTCGGCAGTATGATGATCCGCATTTGTTAGTACTTCAGGACAGGGTCCGTCGAGGTGATTCCAGGGATGTGACTATTGGTGATGACAGTGTTATGAGGATGCAGGGCCGTATTTGCGTGCCCAATATGGATGGGCTTCGAGAGTTGATATTAGTAGAGCCCCACAGCTCGTGGTATTCCATCCATCTGGGTGCCGCGAAGATGTATCAGGATCTGAGACAGCAGTATTGGTTGAGACGGATGAAAAGAGATATTGTTGAGTATGTAGCATGGTGTCTCAACTGAAACAGGTCAAGTATGAGCACTAGAGACCAGGAGGATTACTTCAGAGGTTAGATATTCCGGAGTGGAAGTGGGAGCGGATCACTATGGACTTTGTAGTTGGGATTCCACGTATTCGAAGGGTCTTGATGCTATTTGGGTCATTGTGGATAGATTGACCAAGACCGCGAACTTCATTCCTGTTGGTACTACTTATACTTCAGAGCGGTTAGCTGGTATGTACATCAGGGAGATTGTCCGATTGGATGGGGTTCCAGTTTCTATCATTTCTGACAGAGGTACTCAGTTCACATCTCAGTTTTGGAGGGTCATGCAGAGAGGTATGGGTACTCAGGTAGAATTGAGCACAACATTTCATCCTCAGACCGATAGGCAGTCGGAGAGGACTATTAAGATTTTAGAGGACATGTTGTAGGCCTGTGTGATTGATTTTGGTAGCTCATTGGATCAATTTCTTCCACTAGCGGAGTTTGCATATAATAATAGCTACCAGTCCAGTATTCAGATGGCCTCGTACGAAGTTTTATATGGTAGGAGGTGTAGATCTCTGGTTTGTTGGTTCGAGCCCGGTGAGGCTAGGCTATTGGGCACATATTTGATTCAGGATGCGTTAGAGAAGGTGAAGTTGATTCAGGAGCGACTTCGCACGACGCAGTCTAGGAAGAAGAGTTATGCGGACCGGAAGGTCCGGGATGTGTCTTTTATGGAAGGTGATAAGGTACCGTTGAAGGTATCACCCATGAAAGGTGTTATGAGGTTTAGAAAGAGGGGAAAGTTGAGTCCACGATTTATCGGTCTTTTTAAGGTACTTCAGAAGGTTGGAGAGGGGGCTTATAGACTTGCCTTGACACCCAGCCTATCGAGTGTTCATCCGGTATTTCATGCGTCGATGCTCAGGAAATATGTTGGTGACCCGTCTCATGTGTTAGACTTCAGCACAGTCCAGCTCGAGGGTGATATGTCATATGAGGTAGAGCCAATAGCAATTTTGGATCGTCAGGTCAGAAAGTTGAGGTCCCAGAATATAGCTTCAGTGAAGGTATAGTGGAGAGGTCAGCCAGTGGAGGAGGCTACTTGGGAGACCGAGCGGGAGATGCAGAGCTGATATCCTCACTTGTTTGAGACTCCAGGTATGTTTCTAGACCCGTTCGAGGATGACTGTTTGTTTAAGAGGGGGAGAATGTAACGACCCGATCGGTCGTTATGTAGAACTTGCATTATATTTACTGTTATTGCCTTGTCATAGGTTGGTTATACTGTTTATGATGTGTTACTGTTGGTAGGCTCGGAATCAGAGTGGTTGTAGTGGGAATTTAGTCACTTAGTCTTTAAGAATAGCCTTAAAGTGGGAGAAGTCAACTGAGAGTTGACTTATTGGTAAACGGCCTAGGAATGCGGATTTTATGGCTCGAATAGCTTCGTTAGGTGATTTGGGACTTAGGAGTGTGTTCGAAATAATTTTGTGATGTCCGGTGTAGAATTAGGCTTGAATTGGCGAAAGTTAGTTTTTTGGTGATTTCCGGTCGGCAGTGGAAAATAGGCTATCAAGGTTGGAATGGAATTCCGGAAGTTGAAACAGGTTCGTAATGTTATTTTGGATATGTGTGCAAAATTTCAAATCAATCGGAGGTGTTTTGGATGGGTTCGGCATCGTTGGTGGAATTTAGGAATTTCAAAGTTCATAAGCTTGAATTCGATTTGATTTTGGTGTTCTGATGTTGTTTTTGGTATTACGAGGGCTCGAATAAGTTTGAATGATGTTATGGGATGTGTTGGTATGGTTGGTTGAGGTCCCAAGGGTCTCGGGTGAGTTTCGGGTGGTCAACAGGGTGATTGTTGGATTTTGAACCAGCTTTGCTGGTGTTTCTGTAGCAGGGATTTACCCTATGCTTTCGCGGAGGTGGTCCAGCGTTTGCATAAGGGCTTTGGGCTTCTGAGAAAATTCCTTCTATGCATTCGTGATCCTGGAGGTGCGAACGTGGTGAGTCGAGGGGTCTGGGCATTGCGAACGCGGGAGTAGAGGTGCGTTCGCGTAGAGTATAGGTGGTTGAGGGACCCCCACGCCCATCAATCTATGTGTTCGCGGGGCTTGGGGTGCGTTCGCGAAGGTGGGGCTGGTGGAAGTTGTGCGATCGCGGGCTGGTAGCCGCGTTCGCATAGAGGAAGTTAAGGCCGTTGGATTTTTGTTCTACGCGAACGCGGTCGTTTTGGTGCGTTCACGATGAGTAAAACCTGGGCAGTATATAATTAACCCATCCGCGACCATAGCCCACTTTTCCATCATTTTTGAATGGGAAGAAGCTTTTGAGGCGATTTTTAAGAGAGAAAATCATTGTTCTTCATTGAGGTAAGGATTTTGGAACCTAAAACTCGATTTTATGTGATTAAGGATCAAATTATCATCGTTTAATTTATGAAAATCAGTCGAAAAAGATGGAATTAGGACTTGAGATTATGAGAGCTTTAGGGGATGATATGAGGGGTCAAACGAACTCCGATTTTAGAGTTCTTTATATGTACGAACTCATGAGATGATGAAGAACATTTTGATATAAAATTTGTCGAGTTACGAGATGCGGGCCTGGGGGTCGGGTTTTATGCTAAAATTGGTATTTTTCAATTTGGAATTCATTCCCTTAGCATAATTCGATGAAAAGGATCTGATCTTTATAGATTTGGAGCACTCAGAAGTTGATTCGAGAGGCAAGCGGGTTGAAGAGTAGCTTTTCGGGCTAGTTTGAGGTAAGTAATGTCTTTAAATCCTGTCCTGAGGGTATGAAACCCAGGACTTTACATCCTCTCACGGATTTGGAGTGACACAAACACTAGATGACGAGTGTGGGGCGCACACAAATTGGAAACTTGGAAAATGTATCTTTTTAGGCAATTATTGAGTTGCGAAATCGCTTTTAAAGCATATGGTTATTAGTATTACTATGTTTTGTTATACTTGGGTTGTAAGCCATGTTTGGGGCCTAATGCCGATATGTTTTAACCCCTTGAGGGCTATTTTACTGATATTCCTCACTTTGAAACTATGATTTTACACTCAGTCTTTCTTGTGAAATTGTTGACATCTTATTTGATAATATTACTATTTCTTGAAATGAGATACTATTTTGGGTCGAGAACCCCGTTTATTTATGTCTTGAATGGCATGCTGAGAATGTCTGACTGAGTGAGGACAAGGGCCAATATTGTGAGGATGTTATGATATGAGAGAGGCCGAGTGCCTAAAAGTGATTGATGTCATTATATTGACTTTTTTATAGCGCTTGAGCTGTAGGAGCCCCTCCGGAGTCTGTATACACCCCCAGTGAGCGCAGATACCTACTGAGTGCGAGTGCCGAGTGATGAGTGATTGGGAGGCATAAGTGACAGTGAGGTTGCCCGCGGGCCTGATACGGAGTGATGGTGAGGTGTTGAGGGAAATTGTTACTAGTGATGATTATGGCCCGAGGGGCAGTTTTATGACGATATTTTACTGAGTTTTGACTGTGATTCACTTATTTTTCAAACTGATGTTACTGAGAGTTTTACTAAGATAATTGAAAATATACTTGTTTCAAAAGGATTTTATGGAAACTGATTTTTGAACTTATGTATACTGTATTGAGGTTTGTTGCTTTACTGTTTTGTGGATTGGTGTTTTTGTGATGTGTGTTCATATACTTCAGACTGTGATTTATTTTCATTACTACTGAGTTGGCGTACTCATCATTACTCCCTGCACCCCTGTGTGCAGATCCAGGTACTGGTTCGGAGCAGTAGTCGTCCGAGCTCGTTGTCATCAGCGTTTGGGATTTCGAGGTAGCTGTCCAGCGGCTTCTCCACTTCCCTTCTTCATTTAGTACTTAGTATTTGATTCATAGACATTATTATGACATTAGTAGAGTTAGTTTGTTTCTTAGATGCTCGTGATAGGTTGACTCCAGTCTTGGGGGATTTGTTTAGACTGTTAGATTATTATTGCGGCATAAAGACTTAAAGAAATTCTTTTGTACTTTGTTTGCTGATTATTATTGATTTTCGAAATATTATAATAGATCAAATCTGTAGTTATGTGATTGTTGGCTAGCCTAGTTCCACGATAGGCGCCATCATGACCTGTTAGGATTTGGGGTCGTGACAATATCGTCGACATACACTATAAGAACTATTGTTTTTCCTTCTAGTGAATTTCGAGTGAGCATTGTGTGATCTGCTTGTCTTTCACATACCCTTGCTTTTTCACGAATTGAGTAAACCTTTCAAACCAAGACCGTGGAGAGTGTTTTAGACCATAAAGAGATCTTTGGAATCTACACACCTTTGACTTGTACTTCCCTCCAATACCTGGTGGAGGATCCATATAGACTTCTTCTGCCCATTCAAGAAAGCATACTTCCCTCCAATACCTGGTGGAGGATCCATATAGACTTCTTCTGCCCATTCAAGAAAGCATTCTTCACATCCAACTGTTGAAGAAGCCAATCAAGATTTATCGTGATTTTCAAGAGGACTCTAATTGAGTTTATCTTAGCTACTGAAGCACATGTCTCCAGATAGTCAATGTCATTTGTTTGCATGAATCCCTTAGCTACTAGGCGGGCCTTATACCTCTCCGAGGATTCATCTGATATGAATTTGGCGGTGGACACCCATTTTCGACCCATTGGTTTCTTTCTCTTTGGTAGATCCACCAATTTCCATGTCCCATTCTTTCCAAGAGCTCGCATTTCCTCCAAAATAGTCTCCTTCCACTCTGGAACTCGTAGAGCATCCTGCACATTTTTTGGAATCTCCACAGTAGAAAATTGTGAGGTAAAGGCGGAATAACTGGGAGATAACTTTTCACAGGAAAGAAACATAGAAATAGGATGTTTAGGAGTATTTCTGACACCTTTGTGTTTTTCAATGGGAAGATCCAAATCTGAGAAGGAATTAAAAGTAGACTCTGTTGGAAGATTAATTTGAATTCCAGTGAGGTCTTGTGGATCTGACTTTTGATAGTGTTGAGAATATTCAGTCTTTTTCCCTTGAGTTCGGTTCCCTCTTGAATATACCTACATTTCTTTTGTTTGCTCTGCTTCCATTTTTTATTTGTTTTGTTTAAAGGCTCTACAGATTCAATATCAGGATTTTTATCATTTAAGTCAATTAGTTCCCCCTCATCTCTCGAATCACAGTTCTTTCCATCTCTTGGATTACACTTATTTATTTTTTCTTCTTGATCCCTCACATAAGTATTTATTGTAAAATCTTGTCCTTTATCAGTGAGATATCTAGTTTCCCAATATCCCAAAAGACGAATCTTCATTAGCATGATAGTCCCCCTAAAGAGATTAGTAGTAAAATAAAATTTTGACTCAAGAAAGTTAGATCCATTGTGACAACTATCTTCCTAATGTGTGGATCATAGCATTTATATTCCTTTTGACTCAGAGCATATCCTATAAAAACACACTTATTAGCTCGTGGTTCGAGTTTACTACGATTATGAGGATGAGCACGAATAAATACCATAGACCAAAAAATCTTCAAAGGTAGATTTTTACTTAACCTATAACTAGGAAAACTCTCTTTGACAACACTGAAAGGTGTTTTAAATTTCAGAATTCTAGATGGAATCCTATTAATAAGGTAAATAGCAGTCAAGAAAGCCTCTCCCTAAAGATATATTGGAATTCTACTTGTAAACATTGAAGATCCAATTACCTCTAAAAGGTGCCTTTTTTTCCCTTCAGCGATGCCACTTTGTTGAGGAGTATCTGGACTAGAGCTTTGGCGTACTATTCTAGTTTTTCTGAAAAAAACTTCCTAATTGTTCATTAAAAATTCACGACCATTATTACTTCGAAATGTCTTGATTTTCTCATTAAACTGTGTTTCCACCATGACATAAAACGTTTCAAACACGTCCTTAACCTCATTTTTGTCCTTCAATAAATAACCCCAACTTAGTCTAGTATGATCATCAATGAAAGTTATAAACCATCTTTTTTCAAACACTTTTGAGCAAAGAATAAGAAGGATTAGAAAGATATCTGGTCCACCAGATCGGAATTGTGGAGATTAAAGGAGTTTGTGCAGAAGTTCCAATGGTTCCCTTGTGAATGTAGACGTTCTGAGAAGATTGTTGCCCCTTATCAAAATAGGTGTTGGGAGGGCCTAACCATGTTGAGATTGGAAGACATGATTGTCAACTCCTTTTTTCTTCCACTTTGATGGTTTCCCATGAATCTTCCCACGTGTTTCACGAGTATGCGAGTTATATTTTTTGTCATCTTCATTTTTTAATGATGCAAGTGCTAAAGCATCTCCAACAGGTTTATGTTCAAGGTTCAATCAGCTTTTAGCATAACTTTATTCCTAGTTTCCTCTCTCCTAATTTCAAAAAAAGGTTTCTGTGATGTGACCTCGTCAAACTCTCGATTTAATCCTGCTAAGAAAAGGTAAACTCTCTCCTTTTTCCCCTTTTTCTTTCTTTCACACTATCAGCAGGACACTCTCATTCATCATGGTAACAATGATCTAGCTCCTGCCATTGAGACACCATTTCATTATAATAAGCAGTTAGTTCCCTCTCACCTTGCTTAGTATGCCAAATTTCAATTTTTAACTCAAATATATGAGAGGCATTTTCTACATCTGAATATATCTCTCTAACGACTTCCCACACATCCCCAACAGTGGAAAAAAGATAAGATTTACCTATGACCGAATCCATAGAATTTATTAGTTAGACAATCACGACTGAGTTCTCTGATATCCAGACAGTCATCTTTGGGTCTCCGACTTCTGGCTTTTTCCTCTCTCCAGTCAGATGTCCTAATTTTCTACGACCATCGATTGCAAGATTTACTGACTGCACCCATTCCATATAGTTCTTCCCGTTTTATCGATGAGAAGTTAGCTGTAGGGACATGTGAGAGGAATCGCCTCCTTGTGTCACCATATTTTCTGCCGGATCTTCAAATTTCACGACCCAATTTAGGATCACGGCTTGCATTTAGGAGCAAGTGCCCCCAAGTAAGCCTCATCGGTAATTTATAGAAAATCAGATAGAATTTCTCCTATTTTTGGACTATCCTAAAACTTTCCTATCTCAAAATTAACAACCAAATATCCTAATATCAATCCTAACAATACTAGCTTTATAAATTAACCAAAACAAATCTCTACCATTAATAGTCCACCTACTAACAACCAGAACTACTATTTTATCTTCAAATTTGATAAGAAAGTGCAGTACTCAACACAAGTCTATAATAACGAAAGAATACTCATGACACTAAAAGAATGAGTATGGAGTGACACTAGGATTTCAAAGAAAAGACCATAACAGTTAATTAAATTCCTTTCCCACGCGAACAAATATGGGGTTCACCAAGAACTATCAACCTGTGCTCTCTAATTAACGAAATCCTCGCATGCATCTACTCCCGTCTCTGTTAATAAGTAGAGGAGAGTGAGTCGTTAGCTCAGTGAGTAATAACACTTAACCACCTCTATTTTTAGTGGGGGATAAGTAAGAAAATATGCATGTATAATAATTAGATATTATCATACAAATAAAATGCCCTTTCAAAACGGTAATAATAATCAGTCTCATCATGTGTGTCCTGTAACAGAAATCAATTTAACAATTCGATAATAAACTTGGTAAGCACTGTGTCATATCAAATCTTTATGTTTGGGAGGTTTCCAAGAAAGGATCATGTAATCTTTATCATTGTGTGGACCCTTTCCTAAAAGGAGTCAAATATAATTGTAGGTCCCTAATTGAGGAAAAAATATAATTGTATGCTAGTTCTACCTTCCCACTAGCGAGAGCTTATAACTGTAATCGATAATCTGTAAATACAAGGTGCACCAGGTCTAATGAACCTATAGGTATCTACGATATCCTTGAAAGTCTCCTCTCATTTATACTTCTCTTTGTAATCAGTCACTACTCGTATAAAAATATTTTTAAAACGATATGGGACATTTCATGTCATGACCCAAACATCCCTCCGAATTACGTCGTGACGTCACCTAGTCTCTACGACTAAGTAAGCCTAAAAAATTGCGGAAATAACAATAATGAAAATAAAACCTAACATCTAACTGAAATTTAACTGAATAACTGGTAACAATGCCGCTCGGCATGTATAATAACCAATACGCTAGAAATACACATTCTTCCCAAAACCCGGAACATCGTAAGTCACATGCTACAGAAAGAAAATAGCATCTCTATACACCAGAGTCTAATAAAAATAAATACATAAAATGTTTGACATAGGGAAGAATATAGGGGGACTCCGAGGTCTGCGAACGCGGTAGATATACCTTGAAGTCTCCAAACTGTCTCTCCTCACTAATAATGTGGCTGGTAATGAGCACCTGGGTCTCCATACAAAACATGTGCTAAAGAGTAGCATGAGTACACCACAAAGGTACCCAGTAAGTGACAAGACTAACCTCGGTCGAGTAGTGACGAGGTCAAGTCAGGCCCACTGGTATATAATAAATAAATTAGGAGAATATAACAGTATAATAAGAGACTGGAATTTAACAAAAGGAAAATACAACAAAATAATAGTATAACAGACAGGGATATATAGTGAGGGATCTCTCGAGATATCGTCTCATAGTCCCAAAGTAAATATGCAGGGAGAACTCTCGAGGTACCGCCTCGTAGTTTCAAAAGTAACTATACAGGGAGAACTCCAGAGGTACTGCCTCGTAGTCTCAAAAGTAAATGTGCAGGGAGAACTCCCGAGGTACCGCCTCCTAGTCTCAAAAGTAAATGTGCAAGGAGAACTCCCAAAGAACCGCTTCGTAGTATCAAAATTAAGCACACAGCTCAAACCGAGTTCAAATAAGCATTTTAAGCATGTAGACATGCGATATTACATTAAACAGGATCACTACACATGTTGGTGTAACTCAATTATGAATGAAAACAGGTTACTACTCAGTAAAAATTGGATTTTACAACAAACATCATGTACACGCACTCGTGACCTCGCATACATGGCGCTCACATATCACAGCAGTACCAAATCCTAATGGGATTATCCCCACACAAGGTTAGGCAAGCCACTTACCTCGAACCAAGCTCAAATCAATCCATAAAAATGCCTTTTCCTCGATTATCCGACTCCTAATGGCCCAAATATAGCCAAACACAATTACATATCATAAATACAACTATAATATACTAAGCTAATTAATGAAATCAAGACTTAAATAAGAAATTCGAAAATCGCCCTAAAAGCCTCCCCAGGCCCACGTCTAGGAATCGGGAAAAAGTCACAAAATATGAAACCCATTAACTCACGAGTTCCCTTGTATAAAAATTATCCAAATCCGATATCAAAATCCCAATCAAAACTCAAAAATTTAGTTGAAGAACTTCTCCCATTCCCTCCAAAATTTCAACCCAAATCTGAAATTAAAGGGTTGAATTAATGATAGATTAGTGAAACATAACCAAAAACAAGTGTAAAATCATTACCCAATCGATGTCTCTGAAAATCCCCCAAAATCTCGTCCAAATCTGAGCTCTCTAACTCAAGTTTTGATAAAATGGCTAAACCCTCGATTTTGAAATGTTAAATACTGCCCAGGCATTCCTTCTTCGCGAACTCGACCACTCCCTTGCGTTCGCGTTGAAAAAAAATAACTGACTCAAATTCCTCTTTTGCGTACGCGAGTGTCCTCTCGTGAATGCATAGTTTCCACTAGCTGCCCCTTCACGAACGCGATCTCTTATACGCGAATACGTAGAACAAGGCCTTGGGTCCCTGCTGCTCTACTTCCTCTATGCGAACGTGATTCCCTTCACGCGTTCACGATGCACTGCAAAACACACACCTTCGCGAATACGACCTCTAATTCACGAACACGAAGAACAATTCCCCTCCTGTCTCCAGCTCCTCTTCGCGAACGCGGAACACCCCTCGCAAACGCGAAGAAGGACTCCAGTAACTGGAAAAAATAGAAAATTTACAATATCTCACAAGAGCAAAATGATCCGTTAACAACCCGAGGCCACTAGGACCTGAAGGAAACATACCAACAAGTCCGAAATCACTATACAAACTTATTCGAGCCCTCAAATCCATCAAACAACACTAAAAACATGGATCACCCTCCAATTAAAACTTAAAGAACTTTGAAACTTCAAACTTCTACAACCGATGTCGAAACCTATCAAATCACGTCTTATTGACCTCAAATTTTGCACACAAGTCATAATTGACATTATGGACATACTCCAACTTCCGGAATCAGAATTCGACCCCGATATCAAAAGATCCACTTCCGATCGAACTTCCCAAAAATTCAACTTTCGCCATTTCAAGCCTAATTCAGCTACAGACCTCCAAAACACAATCCGAACACGCTCCTACGTCCAAAATCACCCAACGATGCTAACGGAACCGATAAAACTCCATTCCGATGTCGTCTTCACACAGTTCCAACTACGGTTAAAATCCTAGAACTTAAGCTTCCATTTTAGGGACTAAGGGTCCCAAAACACTCCGAAATCACGAACAAAACCTCCCAACAAGTCACATGAGCAGAAAAAGATATGGGGAAGGCAGTAAACAGGGGATCGGGGCTAATAATTTCAAAACGATCGACTTGGTCGTTACATCCTCTCCCTCTTAAAACAATCGTTCGTCCTCCAATGAGTATAGAGACATATCTGAAGTGGTGAGAAGATGAGGATAACGACAGCGCATATCATTCTCGGTCTCCCACGTCACCTCCTCGACCGGCTGACCGCTCCACTGAACCTTTATGAAAGCAATGTTCTTTGACCTCAGCTTTCGAACCTGTCTGTCCAAAATAGCCACCGACTCCTCAACATAAGATAAGTCCTTGTCCAACTGGACTGAGCTGGAATCTAACACATGAGACGGATCACCGTGATACTTTCGGAGCATAGAAACATGGAATACTAGATGAACCTTTGCAAGACTAGGATTCAAGGCAAGCTCATAAGCAACCTCTCCAACACGCCGCAACACCTCAAATGGGCCGATAAACCTTAGGCTTAGCTTGCCCTGCTTTCTGAACCTTATAAAACCCTTCATGGATGACACCCGGAGCAGGACCCGCGCTCCAACAATGAATGCAACATCGCGAACCTTCCGATCTGCATAACTCTTCTGTCTGGACTGGGCTGTGCGAAGTCGATCCTGAATCACCTTAACCTTCTCCAGAGCATCCTGAACCAAGTCTGTACCCAATAATCTAGCCTCACGGCTCGAACCAACCCATTGGAGACCGGCACCGGCTACCATACAGAGCCACATAGGGTGCCATCTGGATGCTCGAATGATAGCTATTGTTATAGGCAAACTCCGCAAGTGGCAAAAATTGATCCCACGAACCTCTATACTCCATCACACACACACGGAGAATATCCTCTAATATCTGAATAGTGCGCTCGGATTGTCCGTCCATCTCAGGGTGAAATGATGTGCTCAACTTTACTCGAGTACCAAAATCATGTTTTACGGCCCTCGAGAAAATGTGATGTAAACTGCGTACCCCGGTCAGAGATGATAGATACAGGTACTCCATGAAGCCTGACGATCTCGCGGATATAAACTCGAGCCAGCTGCTTGGAAGAATAGGCAGTCATCACAGGAATGAAATGAGCTGCCTTGGTCATCCTATCCACAATCACCGAAACTGCATCAAACTTCCGCTAAGTCTGTGGAAGCAACAACAACAACAACAACAACCCAGTAAAATCTCACAAAGTGAGGTCTGGGGAGGGTAGTATGTACGCAGACCTTACCTCTATCCCGATAGGGCAGAGAGGTTGTTTCCGATAGACCCTCGGCTTAGGAAGATAGAAATAAAACAAGAAGAGACAATTCATTAGTATCGTCAACAGACACCATAGAAATAGTAACAACATCATAAAAACCATAAAATTGATGACATGTAATAGCAATAGCCAGCAAATAAGGTCCGAAGCTATGAAAACAATACAGATAGTGTGGACTCTACATTAACCATAATCCGTCTAAGATCAACCTTATCAAACTCGCTTCACCCCCGGTATCAAGAAGAGAAGCTTGACTACCCCTAGCCTACAACCCTAATGCTCGACCTCCAGACCTTCCTATTAAGGGCCATGTTCTCCGAAATCTGCAATCGTGCCATGTCCTTCCTGATCACCTCTGTCCAATACTTCTTAGGTCGTCCTCTACCTCTTATCGTACCCACAAAATCCAACCGCTCACACCTCCTCACCGGAGCATCAAGGCTTCTCCTCCGCACGTGCCTGAACCATCTGAGCCTCGCCTTCCGCATCTTGTCATTCACAGGGGCCATGCCCACCTTCTCTCGAATATCTTCATTCCTAATCTTAAACATCCTAGTGTGCCCTCACATATAATAAGTAGGGATTTAAGCCTATTATTTGCTCTCTTTTACTTGTGTTTTGGGCCAAAATTGCATGAATGTATTCCCGAAAACTAACTTAATATGCTTGCTTGTAGGGTTTGTTCAAAATGAGCCAAAGAAGCCATAATCAACTCATTAAGGAGTCAAACTTGAATAAAAACCAAGACTGGGCCAAGAGGTATGCAATGCAGACCGCGACAGAAAAGTGAGGCCGCGTAAGTATCAATGCGGACGCGGCCATTAATTCGCGGACCGCGAAATGGAGAATCAGAGAGATGGTTTTTGGGCAAAAATATGAACGCCAACCGCGTCAGAAAGAGGCGGCCGCGAAAGTAATTTAGCGGCCACGATTGAAATTTTGCGGATCGTGGTTGCTAAGGATCAAAGAGTGCATAATTCGAGCATAAATGAGAAGGGCGGTCTGCGTCAAAATTACGCGTCCGTAGAAGTCTCTCACTCGGACGCGATGGAAATTACGCGGTCCGTGAAACCAGGTTAAACCCAGTCCCAGATATGAAGAAACACGGACCGCGATCAAAATTACGAGGCCGCAAAAGCAAGAGTGTGGCCACGGTTAGAATTACACAGCCGCGAAACCTCCGCAGGGGTATTTTGTCCGAAAATTTTAGCTTAGTATAAATAGACCTTTTTGTCAATTTTAGGTGATGTTATGTTTTTGCTGAATACGTCAGACGGCTAGGTTTTCCTATTTGGGAAATTTTGTACAAGATTTACCTTCAAACATTAGATTTTCATCTTTTACTTTAATATTATAGATTATATCTCCTCTTTATCTTTGCTTTCTGCTATTATTACGAGTAGCTAGACCCATAGCTAGAGTTGTGATCCAACTCTAGTGTGGGTATTTAATGAGTCTTGAGTTTTAGGGCATGATTATTTATAGGTTAGTGATATTTAGCCTAGTTCATGCTAGAATTGAAGAATTAGTGGTTGCAAACACTGATTCATGCCTTTGTGACTTGGTCTCTTCTTGAGAAGAGGGACTAAGTCTAGAAAAACTAGGCTAATAGGGAATTAGGGTCAACTCAAGAAATTGATAGCCCCAATTAAATGGTTAAACCTAGAGATAGTAATACCCAACTTGAGCTAGTATCACTTGGACTGCATGAATACCCATTTGGACTTGATAAAGCCAAATTGGGCAAGATCACTCAAATTACCGAGAGGTATAGTGTGATTACTTGGGTGTGATGGATATATTACGACCCCAATCAAATCAAGCTTGCCCTAGATTCTTGCTACCCGTTAGGTATCCACCTAGGCAGAAGTCACTACCCTAGTCCTTTTAAACACTTGAAAATAACATAAAAAATATTGTACTTAGCTTTAATCTTTGCATACAATAGAATAGAAATAGAAGTAGAATCAACACCAACATGTGTGGAAGTGCAATTAGGAACAAAACACGCATCTATATTTAGATAGATACCTGAGTCCAAATCAATTAACTCCCTGTGGAAATCGATCCCGATCTTGTTGGGTAAAACTGCATCGACCATCCTCGCTACTCAATAGTAGTGCAAGTTCGGAACCGATCAGTTTTTTGCGTCGTTACTAGGGAGTTAGACGGCCTTAGATATCTATCTAACTATTTGTGTGTGTTGTTTTTCTTTCCTTCTGTTTTTCTAATTTTGTGTGTCAATTGCTTTTAGGTACCAAATGGCTCTTAACGAGGCGCTCGGGCATATTCCTCAAGGGGAGGAGGTAGAAGACAATGACGTGGATGAGGTTAATCTAGAATCTCAAGTACAAAGAAGAGGCATCCTGCCTCATGAAAACATTCCAACCCTCCCCCTACTCCTCCAAGGGTAGCACACCGGGTGCTACCCAATGAAGACTACGCAAGTGCAATTGTCCCTCCCCGGATTCGAGCGGGCAATTTTCAAATAAACAATGTCATGCTGACTTTATTGGAGAAAAGGGGTTTCTTCATCGGAGCTCCCCATCAGAACGCATATAAGCATCTAAAAGGTTTTGTAGACACATGCTGGGGGAGCAAGCAGACACATGTATCTGAGGACGCTTTGAGATTAAGGCTTTTCCCATTTTCACTTGGAGGGAAGGCTTTGGATTGGATTGAAAGTCTATCCAACCATTCTATCACCACTTGGGATGAGTTGGCTGAGAAGTTCATAGAAAAGTTTTTCTCTCCGGGTCATATGGCAACATTGAGGGATATGATCTTATCCTTTAAACAAGAGCTAAATGAACCCTTATATGAAATCTGGGAACGGTACCGGACAATGGTAAAATAATGCCCCAACAATGATATGACTGAAGAAATGATCCAACAAACATTTTATAGGGGTATCAACACAACGAACCAGTGTATGGTGAATCAGCTTGTAGGGGGAAATTTCACGAAAGTGCCTTATGTAGATGCATGTGACATATTAGATGTGATGGAGGACATCTCCTCAGGTTGGCAAAGTCGGGCAAACGTTCCTCAGGGTGACCCTAATGTCATCCACCTTCACAATGAACTTCATGATCACGGAAAAGGCATAGCAGAGTTGACAACTACTATGAACTAGTTAGAAAAGGCTCAACTTCAGCAGGTTCAGGGGCCAAAGCAAGTAAACGCCATGGAAGGAGTGAATGTAATGGTCAACAAGAGAAGACAGTGTGGTCAACAAGTGCAAAGAAATCAAGAGCAATTTGAGCAGAGTGGTAGTGGCTATAATCAAGACGATTCTTATGGTGATCAAAGTGAGAAAGTTTTATATGCCAATAATTACCAAGTTCAATGGAGAAATGCTCCAAATCAATAGTGGAGATCATAGGGAAACAATCGAAATTGTGGCAACCAACGCCAAGGGAGTTGGAATGTGGAAACAACAACAATCTGAACAATTGGGGGAACAACAACCAAAATTGTGGTAATCAACAAGGCAATTGGGGAGGAAACAATAATAGCAATTGGAGTGGCAACAATAATAACAATTGGGGAGGCAATGGAAACCAAAGGGGTTGGAGCAAAAATAACCAAGGCAATTGGGGGTCGGGCTTTCATAGGCCCCCGATGAATCAACAACCCAACAACCCGCCTCCATATCCGTCTCAAGGTCAAAATTCTTCAAACAATGAGATGGGATGAATAGAAAGTATGTTCAAGCAAATGATGGAAAGAAATGCCGACTCTGATGCCCAAATAGCCTCTCACAATACTTCTATCCGCAACTTGGAAGTACAAATGGGTCAAATTTCTCAAGAAGTGAATACTCTCCCTAAGGGGGAACTACCAAGTGATACGGTAGTAAACCCAAAGGGTGGGAATAATACGGGCCAAGTTATGGCGGTGACCACAAGAAGCGGTAGAGGTGGTATTGCTAGTACCTCTAATCCAAAGAAGATTGTGAGTGATGATGTTGTGTTGCAAGATAATGACGAACCAAGAATTGATGTGCAAGTGAATGATGAGAATGTGAATGATGATGTGAGGATAGACATAGATGACACCATGGAGGAGACTCAAAATGATGTGAACCCGTCTACGGATCATGTGATAGACATACCGGAAACTGTAGTACCAAAGCCAAGGCTCCTTTTCCGATGCCTCCTTCACCATATCCTCAAAATCTCGCCAAGAAAAAAATGAAAACAAATTCAAGAAATTCATTGATATGATGAAAAGTTTGTCCATCAACGTGCCTTTGGTTGAAGCTCTCCAACAAATGTCGGGATATGCCAAGTTCATGAAGGACTTGGTAACAAAGAAGAGATATATGAATTGTGAGACGATCAAAATGACACATCAAGTGAGTTCCATTGTGCATTCCATGGATCCAAATCTAGAAGATCCCGGTGCCTTTACAATTCCATGCACCATTGGTAGTGTCGATTTCGCCAAAGCCTTGTGTGATTTGGGAGCAAGTATTAATGTGATGCCATATTCAGTGTTCAAGACATTGGGTATTGGGAAATCAAGACCTACTTCCAGGAGGCTGCAAATGGTGGACCGGACAATGAAGAGGCCATTGGGGATAATTGATGATGTCCTAGTTTGAGTCGACAAGTTCATTCTTCCCACAGACTTTGTGATTCTCGACTGCGAAGTTGACTATGAGGTGCCAATCTTATTGGGGAGACCTTTCTTAGAAACAGGGAAGGCATTGGTTGATGTGGAAGCGGGGAGCTCATCTTTCGGGTGGGCGATGAAAAAGTTGTGTTCCACGTGTGCAAATCAATGAAGCAGCCTAATAGCAACGAAGTATGCTCTTTTGTGGATCTTGTGACCGAGGTGATTGTTGATGACACGAGTGCTATGATCAATGTGGATGACCCTTTGGAAGATTTGTTGTTAAATCATGATGAGAATGAGAAGGAAGGTTTGGTAGAATGTGCAAATTCTTTGCAAGGAACGAGATCCTACACATATGGGCCCCGCAAACTTTCCTTGGACCTTGAGAACCGGAAGACTCCACCAACAAAGCCCTCAATAGATGAGCCGCCAACATTGGAGTTGAAGCCCTTGCCTTCACACCTCAAGTATGATTTATTAGGCCCTTATTCAACATTACCTGTTATTCTTTCTTCGTGCTTAACTAACATGCAGGTGGACTCCACCCTCGGTGCTTCAAAGAAGGAAGAAGGCAATAGGATGGACTTTGGCTGACATTCGGGGTATAAGCCCCGCCTTTTGCATGCACAAAATCATATTGGAGGAAGATGCCAAACCCTATGTGGAACATCAAAGGAGGTTTAATGAGGCCATGCAAGTAGGGTTAGGCATATATCGGGTATAACCGATAGTCCGAACCAGAAAAAACTTATTGGGGTATCGATATCGAGTTATTGGATTAACTGTTCGGTAATGGTTTTGTATTTTTTCACTATTGGATTATCGGTTCGGGCCATCGTTTGCCCAATTTCTTAACGCATTAACCGATAACCCAATAAGATTTAATAAAATTAGGATTTTACCCTTAAGTATATAAATACATCTAGGGCTTCATTTTCTTTTTTTCTCCCAATTTTCCCAGCCGCATTCAAGATTGAAGTTTCACAGTTCATTCTTCAGACTCTGATTCAATTCTTGAACATTTCTTCTTCAAAATTCAAATTACAACCACATTCTTAGAATCTTAGCGTAAGTTTGTATTCCAAAATTACTTCTTTGTTAAAAATAAATTTTGTTACTTTCTTTTGAGTTTTACAGTAGAGTTCAATAATAAAAATATTGGATTTTTGATTGTTTTTATTCTTTATTTTGTGCTCATGTTTTAGTACTATGTTTGTACTTGTTAATTTTAAGGTGAAATTGCTATTACGTTGTATTGTTATTAATGTATTTGAACAACTGTTGTTGAATAACTAACACTATTTCAGTTGTGTTTGGACAACTGTTGAATTACTAGTAATCTTGTTGCTCTTGCTACAATTGGACTCTGGAAAATGACATTGATCTCTTGATTATGGTTTGGCAGGAAATCAAAAAATTGTAATTTATGTTTCTGTTAACTAATATTTCCAGTGAATTGGAGATGGAATGCTTGTGGAGTTGTAGTATCAATTTTTGAGATTGCACATGTCATGAATTTGTCAAAATGAAACATGCTTCAAATACTAGTTGTGGCTAGAACGCAGAACTGGGTAGTATGCTATATGTGAATTTTTCTCTTTTTTGCTTAACTCGAGTGAATTGTCTTCTCTTTTTTGCTTAACTCTAGTTTGAGTTATATTATCGGGTAAACCGATAACCGAACGGATAATGATCGATAACCGCTAACTAATATATTTTCGGTTTGGTTATCGGGTTATCATATTTGTAAACCGATAACCGATATACTAAATCGATAATATTCATAACCTAACCGAACCGACCGATGCCCACCCCTACATGCAAGAGGTCGTCAAGAAAGAAATTATCAAGTGGCTTGTTTCAGGGGTTGAGTACCCCATTTCAGATAGTTCATGGACTTTATCGGTTCAATGTGTCCCGAAGAAGGGGGTTATGACTGTGATCACAAATGAGAAAAATGAGTCGATCCCCACTAGAACAGTTACCGGTTGGAGGGTAAGCATGGATTATAGAAAGCTGAACAAAGTGACCCGGAAAGACCATTTTCCACTGCCCTTTCTTGATCAAATGATGGATAGACTTGTCGGGCATGCTTATTATTGCTTTTTGGATGGGTACTCCGAGTACAACCAGATTCTCATTGCATCGGAAGACCAAGATAAAACCACCTTTACATGTCCGTATGGCACATTTGCATTCTCACGGATGCCATTTGGTTTGTGTAATGCACCGTCTACTTTTCAGCAGTGTATGATGGCAATATTTACGGATATGGTGGAGGAGTTCCTCGAGGTGTTCATGGATGATTTTGGGTGTTGTGGGGGATTCCTTTGAATAATGCTTGGATAATCTTGACAAAGTGTTGGCCCGATGTAAAGAGACCAACTTAGTGCTTAATTGGAAAAAGTGTCATTTTATGGTCAAGGAAGGCGTTGTCCTCGGCCATAAGATCTAAAAGAACGGTATTGAAATGGACAAAGCAAAAATTGAAGTGATTTCAAAACTCCCTCCTCCTACTTCCGTCAAGGGAGTAAGGAGCTTTATTGGTCACGCGGGGTTTTACTGAAGGTTCATCAAGGATTTCTCAAAAGTGGTGAACCCCTTGTGCAAGTTGTGGGAAAAAGATGTCAAGTTTGTGTTCAATGACGATTGCATGAAAGCTTTTGAGATTCTCAAGTATAGGTTGACTACCACTCCCATCATTACCGCACCCAATTGGAGCTTACCTTTTGAGCTAATGTGCGATGCTAGTGACGTTGCGGTAGGAGCGGTTTTAGGGCAAAGAATCAACAAGATATTTCATCTGATTTATTATGCAAGCAAAATAATGAACGACGCCCAAGTCAACTAAACGTTGACCGAGAAAGAGTTATTATACATTGTCTTCGCCATGGAAAAGTTCCGCCTGTACCTCTTGGGTACCAAAGTGATTGTGCACACCGATCACGCGGCACTTCGTTACTTGATGACCAAAAAGGACTCTAAGGCTAGGTTGATGAGATGGGTTCTTCTTCTAAAAGAGTTTGACCTTGAAATCATAGACCGGAAAGGGAGTGAGAATCATGTGGCGGACCACTTGTCCCTCTTGGAAGAGTAGGGGAGGCCCCATGATGGCCTCGAGATTAATGATTCATTTCCAGATGAAAAACTCTTCTCCGTGTCTTTGAATGGATGCCTTGGTTTGCCGATGTGGCTAACTCTCTTGTGACCAGCATTGTCCCGAGTGAGCTCTCTTCTAACCAACGGAAGAAGCTCAAACGGGACTGCTTGGATTATTATTGGGACGAGCCATATCTTTTAAAGATTTGAAATGATGGTGTTATCCGGAATGTGTTCCGGAAGAAGAGTGATTGAGTATCCTTGAAGCTTGTCATTCCTCACCCTATGGTGGTCATCATGGTAGGGTGAGAATTGCTACAAAGGTCCTAAGATGTGGATTCTATTGGCCTAGGAGCTGGTGGAATTTCCAAGAAGAATGAAATGCCTCTCACCATTATTCTTGAGATTGATATTTTTGGTGTGTGAGGCATAGACTTTATGGGGCCATTTGTGAGTTCATGTGGTAACACTTATATTCTGGTTGTTGTTGATTATGTTTCCAAATGTGTTGGAGTTGTGGCTTTGCCCAACAATGAGGCACGGAATGAGGTGGCTTTCTTAAAGATAATTAATTTCACAAGGTTCGGCACCCCAAGGGCTATCATTAGTGATGGGGGTTCTCATTTTTGCAACAAATCCTTCGAAACTTTACTTTCCAAGTATGGTGTTAATCATAAGGTGTCAACCCATTATTACCCCCAGGCAAGTGGACAAGTTGAGGTCTCCAATAGGGAGATCAAGAGCATAGTATCCAAGACTGTCAATACAAACCGGACTGATTGGTCAAGGAAACTTGATGATGCTTTGTGGGCCTATAGAACTGCTTATAAGACTCCAATTGGCATGTCTCTGTACCGGTTGGTATTTGGGAAAGCATGCCATCTTCTGGTTGAATTAGAGCACAAGGACATGTAGGCGCTGAAGAAATTGAACCTTGAATGGGATGTAGCTGCCAATCTCCGGGTAGAGCAACTAAATGAACTTGATGAGTTGCGGTTCCATGCTTATTCTAGCTCGTCCTTGTATACGGACAAGATGAAGTACTTATATGATAAATATATCAGGAACAAGGAATTCAAGGAGGGTGTCTTGGTTCTTCTATTCAACTCTCAGTTACGGATATTTCCGGGAAAGCTCAAGTCAAAGTGGAGTGGCCCTTTTGAAGTGGTGCATGTAACTCCGTTTGGTGCTCTCGATTTGAAAAACAAAAATGGTGAGATCTTTAGAGTCAACGGACACCGAGTGAAACACTACCTTGGCAAGATTGATGATAGACACGTGGTGGCCTTGATCCATTTCAAGTGATGTTGGTAACATGCGTCGTGCCGCAACGTTAAATCAGGCGCTTCTTGGGAGGCAACCCATGTGTTTTTCTTTCTTTTGATTTTTCTTCTTAGATTGGGCATTGTTTTGGACTAACTGGTTATGAAGTGTATGTGGGAATTGGTTGTGCAGTGCAGGAATTTGATAGGAAAAAAAAAATATTTGGCTAAGTATTGGAAGTTCGCCGACTGCGGCCATAATTTTGCTGACTGCGAGAGCACTTCACGGATGCACATTTTTGTCTGCGGACGCGTAACTGAAAAGAGTAAAATGTCAACTCTCTGAAGTTGGACTGGCAAAAATCCTTCAGAGTTCACGGCCGCGCCCAAATTTTTGCGGACCGCGGTAACTTCGCGGCCGCGCCGATTATTTCGCGAACCACGCCCAAATGCTTGAAGCTGCTCTTCATAAGGTAACATAGCATGGACCGCGACCAAATTTCACGGTTGCGCTCAGGTAAGGCGGTGGATTCCACAGATGCTAAGTATAAATAGGGGTTCCTTAATCATTTTATACTTTTCGAACCCTAACATTTCATCGCACAAAAAGCACTTTTCATCTTCTCTGGCTCTCAATTTCATCTCATTCACATCAAGAGTTCATTTCCTACTAAAATTTTACAACTGGTATGTTCAAGTCCATGATTGATTTTATCTTTTTCTTTTCTTTCCTCTTTATTTAGTTATGGTTAGATGCATGCCATAATCTCAAAGTAATGCTTAATTGATGCTTAAATATATGTGGGTAATGTTTACATGCCTAATGGTGGCTAGGGTTACTAATTTTTGCACACTTAGTGAAAACCCTAGTTGTCAGTGTTCTTCAGTACCGCTCTTATTTGAATTTCGCGGTCCATTTTACGCGGTCCGCGATAGTGTATGCGACCGCGTTCATTTTTTTGCAGTCAGCGGTACTCTTGCTTTTAGTTACTGAGTCATTGATGAGAGTTTGCGGTTGCGGTTACTTTTACGTGGTCCGCAGTTGATATTTCGAGTCCGCGTCTAGGTTTTCGCGGCCCGTGCTCTTGAACTGCAGAGAGTCTGATAATTGCTTTCGTCGCCGGGTTCATTTTTTCGTGGTCCGTGATTTATCATTCTCGGTCGCCGCTAATTTTTAGCGATCCGTATTTATCCAAGATCAGAGAGTCAGTAGTCTGAACCTGACCTCTTCGCGGCCGCGTTCAATTTTTCGCAGTCCGCCATTGGCATTCCATGACCGCGTTCACTTTTTCATGGTCTGCGGTGCCTTGTTCTGAGAAGCACTGCGGTTCATTTCATCTGTACTTCTTTAAGGCATGATTGAAGCTCAATTCTAATTGTATTTCACAACTTGTATGTTGCAGAAAATGGTGCGATCTCATGGTGGACCAGACAAATCAAAAGGGAGGGAAGAATCCTCCCGAGGCCGGGGCAAAGGGAAGCAGGCTTTTCCCTTAGCAGCTCAGAAAATTATTAGCAAAAAGGTCACCATTGTGAGACTTCCGGCTGACTCCTCGGACACGAGTGAATACCTCCTATCCCGGGAGGTTTTCGAGGGAGAATTTGCACAACAACAACAATCGGAGGCTCAATCAAAACCTTTCAGACTGGTCAATGAACCTACCTCATCTTCTGGGTCGTCTGATGGCTCAGAAGGAGGTAGTCAGGCTTCGGCACCATCTTCCCCACCTGTTGCAACTCCGTCCTCAACAACTGCTCTTATTAATGTTGATGATGAAGAAGAGGTCCCGGATGACGGGAGAGGAGGTGATACATATGTGAGGGGTTTGGCCAGGTTAAGGAAGCCCGAGGTATGGGTTGACAGGTTCGTGAGCGAGAAGGCCTACCTAAAATTCCGGGAATGGTGGACACAAAGGTCGCTCACCCTTGAGCGACAATTCATAGAAAGAGACCTTCTTCCTCACAATCTGAATGTGAATAGACAATTTTAGGAGAGAAAAGGGTGGAAGTACTTCACCAGCAAGATTGTGGATGCCAATGAGTACCTTGTCAAGGAGTTCTATGCAAATGTTACCCACATCAAAAAGGGCACCACTGTGACAAAGTTACGAAACCTAAAGATCCGGTTTGATGGCAAAACTTTGAACACATATGTCGGTTTCGAGGATGTGGAAGTAGTACAATATTTGGAGAAGATGGCCCTAGATAAGGTAGCCCGCCCTTGGCTAGCGGAAGTAATAGCCATCCAAGAGACAATATTGTTCTGGCTCACAGCTGGAGTCTCAATCGCCAAAAACACCCTCAGTTTTGAAGCCAAAGGGTAGTGCACATTTGTATGTAGCTGGCTTGATCCTTGCCAGCATGATAGTGTCATCCCACTCTTCAGGGCGATCCTAATAGCTTTCATCATGGCGGGGTATCAAATCAATGTGGGGAACCTCATGTCCCAAAACATCTCCAAAGCAACCAGACCAACTTCATAACTATGTATCTCCAGGACCAAGGGGTAGAAGGGAGGCACTATGACACAAAGGTAAAGATAAAGAAGCCCTTCTCCTGGTACAGCCTTCAAGGAGCATACAACCCGAAGGCTAAAGGAAAATCCACTACCTCCATTGGCCAGTCTGAAGAGCCAAGGGTAGTGGCCACTGGGTCAGATCCTTCCACAGCAGAGGGTTCTTCAGCTGCCATGCCTCCTCCTTCATCCGTGCCATCCATCAACGCCCCATTATCTGTGCCCTCATCTTCCACATACCCTCAGACTGCACTGCAGGATTCTCAGACATTATCCAGTCTCAACAACTGGATGAAGGCAGCTACATCGATGTTGTCTGTATTATCCAGTGCAGTCGCAGCATAGTCAGCCCCAGCACAGCTTCGGGTACCTCTAACAGTGGAGGATTCATTGAAGGAGTTTCTAGCCAACCAGAAGAAGCTCCTGGACAACCAAAAGAAGATCCTGGAGACTTTGGGAAGAAGCTCCTGGACAACCAAAAGAAGATCCTAGAGACTTTGGATGCTCATGTCAAGGTTATCAAGGATCTGTGCAAGCAGGTCAAGAAAACGAGGAAGACTCAGGCCTCAAAGGAGTCAGTGGAGAAGCTGAAGAAGGAGGTAGAGAAGTTCACTTCTTCTGGAGATATCCCCACTAGACTTTCTTATGGAGGAGACTGCCCGAGCAGCACAGGCAGCAGAGCATGAGGCAGATAGAGAGCCAGTTAGAAGATTTGTGGTTCCCCAGTCAGAGGATTTGGAGATCCAATTAGAGGACCCGGAGAGAGCTGATGATCCTATGTTGTTTGAGGACTCCACTCATGTTCCTGACCCCATGCAGGCAGAGACCACATAGGGAGTTTTCTTTACTCTCTAACCCTTCCCTGATCTTATTTTGATATTAGCATTGAGGAGAATGCTATCTTTTATTTGGGAGGGAGGTGGTCCATTTTGATTTGGTTATGATTTGATGACATTGATATGTAATAACTATCATACTATTTTTATCTTTCTCTTTATTTATCGTATTTTCACTTTCGTTATTTTTCACTTTTGATATGTATATAACTTTACCATTCGATGTATATATTCATTACCATTTTGTATATATTTGTTCTACTCCATTATTGTACATATTCATTTTACTTTCTGTAGTTTAATTCATAACTTCTTTCATATTTTTCTTTAATATATTAGCTTCTTATTTTCTTTAGTAGTTTCTCTTTAAGTTTTTAGCTTCTTTCTGCATTTTGCGTGATCAATAAGCCTTTGATTATCTTAATGCCACGGTTCTTTCCAAAGGTGGATGTTGTGTTAACCGGGTGGCTCTTCCTAACGATGGATGGCATGACAACCTTCTTAAGAGATTGAGTCTGTTTTCTTTTTGCTTTGATATGTAGTAGTAATGAATAAAAGTGTCTCAAGAAGGCTTCACTTGGTACTAACACATTTACCTTCGACCTCATGGTTAGAGACAAGTTGATTGACAAACAATAGCTCTAGTTGTGACCTTTAGACTCTTGAGTTGACTAAAACAATCATCGAGTGGTTTCTTTGAGCCATTTGTGATCTTTAATATTATCTAGGGTTGTTGTGGTCCCTCGACTCTGTTCTCTTTAAAAATCCAGTAGCTTGAGAGGTGAGGTATTGAATTGCAAGTCTAAGTTCTGTGCCAATAATTTTAGAAATTGTCCTGAATGTTTGTCTAGGCAAAATTTTAAGTGTAGCTCGACTTGAGAAGTGATTGTAGGATCTCCTTGGTCCATTTGAAATTTGAAAGATTTTGTAGCCTATCAATATGATATCCCTAGTCAACCCCGTTGAGCCTAAGCCTTTTTCATTCAATAGCCACATTACAAGCCTTTATCTGTTTTATAATGACCCTCTCTTGGCACCCAATATTTCCTTAGCATTCATGATGAACAATTGGAAAAAGCATAAGTTTGGGGTAGAGACGAGGAATTTGAAAGTGAAGAAAACGGTTCAAAGAAGAAAAAGAATTGAAGAAAAGAAAAGGCAAAGAAAAGGAAGAAAAGCCAAAAAGAAAGTAAAGTTTGAAGGGATTCAAAGAAAGCAATGTTGAAAGGCATGGAATGATGAGAAAAGGAGAAAAAAATGATTGTCATGAATAAGAAAGAGTGACAATGTGTCTCTCTAGTTCCCCTAAGGAAGAAGAAAATGACCCAAAGAGTCAAGAAAGTATGAGCCGGAATGAGAAAATGGAGTGCTTAAATGAAACCATCATAGTTTATTATGTCCTACCCTGATCCAAAAGCCTTCATTACATCCCCGCTAAAGCCCTATATGATTTCAAGTTGAGTGAGCTTACATTAGTGGTGATTTACATAAGGGGAAAGCTTATGGTACTTAGGGCCGGACTTGTGGCATTCTTTTGAGAGTGATGAGCGCACTTCTTCACAATCCTTGTTTTGAGTGCTACATTCTAAAAAGTGAGATCTTCTCATGGAGAGTAGAGAAGGAGGAGTTTGGGATCCACAATGACCTACGTGAGAGAGCGAGCTTCCTTGATTAATTGAGTCAACTCTTGATTCTCTTGTGTCACGTTAGAACTATAGAGCTCAAAAGGTCATAACATGATGTTGTTGATAATTAATTTGTGTTGAGGGTAATTGTAGTCCCAATTGATGCTTGATGGAGTCACTTTAGGCCAGCTGAAATATCCTTTTCTTTTTCTTGTGGAGGTGGGAATTACCTTGTTTTCTTGAGGACAAGCAAAAGCTTAAGTTTTGGGGTGTTTATAAGTAGGGATTTTAGGTTATTATTTGCTCTCTTTTACTTGTGTTTTGGGCCAAAATTGCATGAATGTATTCCCGGAAACTAACTTAATATGCTTTCTTGTAGGGTTTGTTCAAAATGAGCCAAAGAAGACATAATCAACTCATTAAGGAGTCAAACTTGAACAAAAACCAAGACTGGGCCAAGAGGTATGGAACGCAGACCGCGACAGAAAAGTGTGGCCGCGTAAGTATCAATGCGGACGCGGCCATTAATTCGCGAACCGCGAAATGGAGAATTAGAGAGATGGTTTTTGGGAAAAAATATGAACGCGGACCGCGTCATAAAGAGGAATCCGTGAAAGTGATTTAGCGGCCGCGATTGAAATTCCACGGACTGCAGTTGCTAAGGATCAGATAGTGCATAATTCGAGCATAAATGAGAAGGGCGGTCCGCGTCAAAATTACGCGACCGCGGAAGTTTCTCACGCGGACGCGGTGGAAATTACGTGGTCCATGAAACAAGGTTCAACCCAGTCCAAGATGTGAAGAAACACGGACCGCGATCAAAATTACGTGGTCCCAAAAGAAAGAGTGCGGCCGCGGTCAGAATTACGTTGCCGCGAAACCTCCTCAGGGGTATTTTTGTTTGGAAATTTTAGCTTAGTATAAATAGACCTTTTTGTCAATTTTAGGTGATGTTATGTTTTTGCTGAGTACGTGAGACGGCTAGGTCTTCCTATTTGGACAGTTTTGTACAAGATTTACCTTCAATCATTAGATTTTCATCTTTTACTTTAATATTATGGATTAAATCTCCTCTTTATATTTGATTTCTGCTATTATTATGAGTAGCTAGACCCATAGCTAGGGTTGTGACCCAACCCTAGTGTGGGTATTTAATGGGTCTTGAATTTTAGGGCTTGATTGTTTATGGGTTAGTGATATTTAGCCTAGTTCATGCTAGAATTGAAGAATTAGTGGTTGCAAACACTGATTCATGCCTTTGTGACTTGGTCTCTTCTTGAGAAGAGGGACTAAGTCTAGAAAAACTAGGCTAACAAGGAATTGGGGTGAACTCAAGAAATTGATAGCCCCAATTAAAGGGTTAAACCTAGAGATAGTAATACCCGACTTGAGCTAGTATCACTTGGATTGCATGAATACCCATTTGGACTTGAGAAAGCCAAATTTGGCAAAATCACTCAAACTACAGTGAGGTATAGAGTGAGTACTTGGGTGTGATGGCTATATTACGACCTCAATCAAATCAAGCTTGCCCTAGATTCTTTCTACCTGTTAGGTATCCACCTAGGCGAAAGTCACTACCCTAGTCCTTTTAAACACTTGAAAATAACATCAAAAATATTGTACTTAGCTTTAATATTTGCATACAATAGAATAGAATTAGAAGTAGAATCAACATCAACATGTGTGGAAGTACAATTAGGAACAAAACATGCATCTAGATTTAGATAGATACCTGAGTCCAAATCAATTAACTCCCTGTGGAAATCGATCCCGATCTTGTTGGGTAAAACTGCATCGACCATCCTCTCTACTCAATAGTAGTGCAGGTTCGGAACCGATCAACATCCACCTCAACATCCTCATCGTTTCTACCTTCATCTTCTGGACATAAGAATTCTTAACCGGCCAACACTCTTCCTATACAACATGGCCGGTCTAACCATCGCTCTATAAAAATTACCTTTGAGTATCAGTGGAACTTTTTGTCACAGAAGACTCCAGATGCGAGCCTCTATTTCATCCACCCCACCCCTATATGGTGAGTGACGTCCTCATCGATCTCGTCATCCCCTTGTATAACCGATCCAAGGTAATTGAAACTACCTCTCTTAGGAATGACCTGTGATCCATGCCTCACGTCCATGCCTACTTCACTCAACTCGGCGTTGAACATGCACTCCAGGTACACTATCTTAGTCCTGCTCAACTTGAAACCCTTAGACTCGAGAGCCTACCGCCAAACTTCCAACCTCTCATTAACAGCGTCTCGCGTCTCATCAATCAGGACTATGTCATCAGTGAGTAACATACACCATGGAACTTCCCCTTGAATAGTGTGAGTCAGTGCATCCATCACCAAGGAAAATAATAACGGGCTAAGCACAGATCCTTGGTGTAACCTCATAACAACCGGGAAATGCTTCGATTCACCTCCCACAGTCCTAACCCTTGTCTTAGATCCATCATACATGTCCTTGATTACTTTAATGTAAGCAACCGGTACACCTTTCACCTCCATATATCTCCATAGCACCTCCCTAGGGACCTTATCATACGCTTTCTCCAAGTCAATAAACACCATGTGCAGATCTTTCTTCCAATCCTTGTACTGTTCCACCAACCTCCTAATAAGGTGGATAGCTTCTGTAGTCGAGAAACCTGGCATGAACCCGAAGTGGTTGTCGGATACAGACACTGTCTTCCTCACCCTCTCCTCCACCACCCTCTCTCAAACTTTCATGGTATGGCTTAGTAAATTGATACCCCTATAGTTGTTACAACATTGAATATAACCTTTGTTCTTGTAAAACAAAACCATTGTACTCCACCTCCACTCATCCGATATCCTCTTCGTCTTGAAGATAACATTAAACAGCCCAGTCAACCACTCCAAGCCTGCTCTACCCACACACTTCCAAAACTCAACCGGAATTTCGTCTGGCCCGGTCACTCTGCCCCTACTCATCTTACCAAAGCCCCCACAACCTCCTCCGTCTTAATACGCCTACAATACCCAAAATCTCAGAGATTCTTCAAATGCCCCAGATCCACTAGCACTATATCCCGATCCCCCTCTTCATTTAGAAGACCCTAAAAGTATGTCTGCAATATCTGCTTAACCTGGGACTCCCCTATCAATACTCTACCATCCTCATTTTTTATGCACCTCACTTGGTCCAGATCCCGAGCCTTCCTCTCCCTCGCTTTAGCCAGCCGAAACAACTTCTTATCCTCTTTTTTTTCCCCCAATTCCTCGTACAGACAGCCAAATGCTGCATTCTTAACCTCCGTGACCGCCAGCTTAGCCTCCTTTCTCGCTACCTTGTACCTCTCTCTATTCGCTCTCCTCTCTTCCTCATTTGTGCTCCCTACCAAGTTCATTTATGCTTCCTTCTTCGCCTCTACTTTACCTTGGACTACGTCATTCCACCACCAGTTGCCTTGGTGCCTGCCAAAGTGACCCTTCGATACCCCTAGCACCTCTCTCGCCACCTCCCTAACACAGTTTGCCACCGTTGACCACATGCCGATCACGTCCCCACTACTCCTCCAGGCTCCCATAGTCTCTAACCTGCCCTCCAACTCCTGGGCTTTATCCTTAGTTAAGGCTCCCCACCTAATCCTAAGCCGATCACAAGAATACCTCTTCTTCCTCCTTATCATAATATCGACGTCCATTACTAAGAGCCTATGCTGGGTCGCGAGGGTCTCACCCAGGATAACCTTGCAATCCTTGCACAACCCTCTATTACACCTTCTGAGGAGGAGGTAATCAATCTTAGTCTTCACCACTGAACATTGGAAAGTTAATAGATTCTCCTCCCTCTTTGAAAAACTCGATTTCGGAATCACCAGCTCGAAAGCCTTAGCGAAATCCAACAACGAAGAACCTCCTCTGTTCCTATACCCAAAGTCGAAGCCACCATCAACCTCGCCATAGCTACCAACAGCTGACCCAATGTGGCTATTGAAATCCCCTCTTATAAATAACCTCTCAGCAGATGGAATACTACGCCTTGTGTTCGACTTGACAATCGCAGCTAGTTCCCTGAAAAATCACACACAACCACCACGAAACCAATATAGGTAGGGGGTTGTCAACTTGTCACCTCTGCACCAGTTTAGTTCTACGACAGCCCGAATGTCCAACTAAACTACGTGGAAGACCTCCGCCAAGTGAAATGGAGATGATCGATGAATCTAGGTATCAAACACAAAGGAGGGGAGGGGGTGGGGGATAGGCAACCTGGACAGATGCGAAAAGAGAGGGACGACCAGGAGTTCGTCGGCTCGCCGACGGGGCTGCTAGGGTTTGTGATTTGAGACTGAATTTTGGGAACAAAAAGGGCTGGGGAAATGAGCAGCAGGGAAGGAGAAGAGCTTAAGGGGATAAGAGAGAAGAGGAGATAGAGCAGAAGAAGGACAGGATCGCCGGCCGAAAATCTCCGACGAGGACTGATGCAGGGAGACGCGAAACAGAAAACAAGGGGAAAGAGAGAGAAGAGAGGATGGGAAAGAGAGAAGGGAGAGGGAAGGGAGGGGGAGGGAGGGGGAAAGGATGGCTTACCTGTGTTTTTTTGCGGCAGTCACGCCGGTGGATTTACAGTAGATGAAGATAGCGAGAACTAGCGGGGAGAGAGAAAGTGCTTAGAGAGAGAAAGAGTCGTTCCTCAAATTGTTAAGTCCGTGGAAGACCAACAACGAAATCTATAGTGATCCTCTCCTATTTCCACTCTGAAATATCTAACTTCTGAAACAACCGCCGTTGATGCTCATACTTCACCTGCTGGCAATTTAGGCACCGATCTACATACTCCAGTATGTCCTTCTTCATTCTCCTCCACTGCCTCAAGTCCTGATACATCTTCGCGGCACTCGAATGAATGGAATACCGCGAATTATGAGCCTCCTGGAGAATCAACTCACGCAAACCATCTACATTGTGAAGACATATCCTACTCTGCATCCTCAATGCACCATCATCCCCAATAGTGACCTTAGCATCATCATGCTGGACTGTGTCCTTAAGGACAAGCAGATGGAGGTCATCATACTGACTCGCCCTGATACGATCATAAAGAGAAGACTGAGAGGCCACACAAGCCAATACTCGACTTGGCTTAGAAATATCCAATCTCACAAACTGGCTGGCTAAGGCCTGAACATCCAATGCCATGGCCTCTCCGCTACTGGTAGATGTGCTAAGCTCCCCAAACTCTCCGCCCGACGACTCAAAGCATCGGCCACCACATGGGCCTTCGCTGGATGGTATAAAATGGTGATATCATAGTCCTTAAGCAGCTCCAACAACCTCGGCTGACGCAAGTTAAGATCTTTTTGCTTAAACAGATGCTGCAAACTCTGGTGATCAGTGTAAATCTCACAAGGGACATCGTACAAATAGTGCGGCCAAATCTTCAAGGAATGAACAATAGTTGCTAACTCAAGGTCGTGGACAAGATAGTTCTTTTCATACACCTTCAGCTGTCTGGACGCGTAGGCAATCATCCTACTGTCCTGCATCAACACCGCGCTGAGACCAATCCCCGACGCATCACAATATACAGTATAAGATCCCGAACCTGTAGGCAATACCACTACTGGGGATGTAGTCAAAGTTGTCTTGAGCTTCTGAAAGCTCTCCTCACACTCCTCTGTCCACCTGAACGGAGCACCCTTCTGGGTCAGCCTAGTCATAGGTGATGTAATAGATGAGAAACCCTCTACAAATCGACGGTAATAACATGCCAAACCAAGAAAACTCTATATCTCCGTAGCTGAGGATGGTCTAGGCCAACTCTGCACTGCTTCCACCTTCTTCGGATCCACCTTGATCCCATCACTCGATACTACATGACCCAAGAATGCCACTGAGTCTAGCCAAAACTCACACTTTGAAAATTTTGCATATAACTTCTTTCCTCTCAAGGTATGAAGCACAGTCCTCAAGTGCTGCTCATGATCCTCCCGAGTTCGGGAGTACACCAGAATGTCGTCAATAAGAAAAATGACGAATGAGTCAATATAGGGCAGGAACACACTGTGCATCAATTGCATAAATGTTGTTGGGGCATTGGTCAGCCCAAAAGACATCACAAGGAACTCGTAGTGACTTATACCGGGTCCTGAAAGAAGTCTTCGAGATATTTGGCTCCCGAATCTTCCACTGATGATAGCCTGAACGTAAGTCAATCTTGGAAAACACCCTGGCACCCTGTAACTGATTAAATAAGTCATCAATATGAGGCAATGGATACATGTTATTCACTGTAACTTTGTTCAGCTGGCAATAATTAATGCACACATGCATAGAAGCATCCTTTTTCTTCACAAATAATACCAAAGCACCCCAAGGTGACACACTAGGCCGAATGAAGACCTTATCAATCAACCCCTATAACTTCTCCTTCAACTCCTTCAACTCAAGAGGATCCATACAATATGGAGGAATAGAGATGGGCTAAGTGCCCGACAACAATTCAATGCAAAAATCTCTGTCGGGTGGCATGCCCGGAAGATCAACTGGAAACATATGTGGAAAGTCCCTCACTACTGGAACTAACTCAAATTTAGGGATATCAATACTGACATCTATCACATAAGCTAGATACGCAACATACCCCTTCTCAACCATTCGTTGAGCTTTAAGAAATGAAATAACTCTGCTAGGTGTATACTCTAAGGTACCTCTCCATTTTAATCGCGATAATCCTGGCATAGCTAGCGTCACGGTCTTAGCGTGACAATTAAGAATAGCATAATGGGGCGACAACCAGTCCTTGCCTAAAATAATGTCAAAGTCTACCATGCTGAGCAATGACAAATCAGCTTTAGTCTCAAAACCACTAAGAACAACCAAACACGACCGATACATCCGGTCCACAATAAGAGAATCTCCCATAGGTGTAGCCACAAAAATATGAGAACTCAAAGAATCGCCAGAGAAGCCCAAATACGGGGCAAAGTAAAAGGACACATAGGAATAAGTAGAGCCTGTGTCAAATAAGACCAACGCATCTCTATGACAGACCAGAACAATACCTTTAATGACAAAGTCGGAAGCAACTTCCTCTATACGAGCAAGAAGGGCATAATATCTGGCATGGCCTCTTCCTTTAGGGCGACCTCAACCTCCCTGACCTCCAACTCGAGTTGGCTGAGCAGGTGGGGTAGTAGCTAGTGTTGGAATCATAGCTTGAGGACTTGGTGGAGCACGCGGTGGCTGAGAAGTCTGTGGAGGTGCACCCTTCCTAAGTTTGGGGCAATCCCTCACCATATGGCGAGTGTCGCCACACTCAAAGCAAGCTCTTGGAGGGCGTGGCTGCTGTGACTGGCTCGGGCCAGGTCTGCTAGACTGGCCGCTAAAAACACCTCGTGCATGAGGTACACTAGATACTGGCGGTGCATAATAAGGCTCCTGGGGCCTAGAAGGGGCCGAAATACCACTGGAAGCAGGAAGAGCTGAATGAACGGGTCAACTCACATAACCCCTACCATGGCGAAGTGCGGATGGGGCACGAGTACCATTGTAAGTTCCAAACTCTCGAGACCTTTTGGCCTCCCTCTGCTCTCTCTCCCGAGTGAGCATCCCCTCCAATCTCCTCGCAATACTCACAACCTGCTGGTAAGAAATATCCAACTCCCTGGACATGTTAATCCTAATACTGGGGTGGAGTCCCTCAATAAATAGACAAACTGTGGCAACCAAGGCCGGTGCATGTCGGGCCAAATCACTGAAGCGGATTGCATACTTTGACACAGTCATAGCACCCTAGCGCAACTGCTCAAACTCCGTGCGCCATGAGTCCCTAAGAATCTGAGGAACATACTCTCTCAAACACATGTCTGAGAACTGAGTCCATGTAAGTGAATTTGCCTCAGCCAGACTACTCAACTCATAAGCAGGCCACCACTAATAGACTACTCCTCTAAGCTGGAATGTAGTAAAAGAAACCCACTCGACTCCGCTACACCTATAGTACGTAGAATACGATGACACTCCTCCAGAAACCCTAGGCATCATTTGTCGCCAATCCACTGAAGATAGGAGGGTGGTACTTCTTGTACCTCTCAAGTCTGAGCTGCTCCGCCTCAAAAGCTGATGCACTAGCCTCATGCTGAACCGGAGTTACTGGCTGCATCCGTATAACCTCTGGGACCTAGTCGACCTGAACCCGCTGCTCTTTGTTACAAGCTTTGGGAGTCTGTGCTCCTCCCCCAGCCTGAGATGTGGCAGGAGCAAGTGGAATCAATCCATCCTGAGCTAAGGTCCTGAACATGCTCATGAACTGGGCTAGAGTCTCCTGGAGGGGCACTGCAGCAACAGGTACCTCATGTGCCTGCCCTCTAGCTGGAGCTACTGGGGGCTTCTTTGTAGCAGCTTGTGTGGATGCTCTAGCTGCACCGCATGGACGTCCTCGGCAAAAGAACTGCACGCCCAGTGAGACCAGTTCTTCCCTTCATTTCTTCCTCCTGTAAATCAAAAACTCCAAGTTTCAAAATAATTTGTTGTGATGTTCGAGTACTTCAAGTCTCGTCTTCAAGTTTCGGTAAACCTACACCCTCGACAAACCTTGAAGTAGGGGGCCTTGTAGACATCAAAATTTTGAAGGATCAAGCTAAATACAAAAGTCAAGATACTACAGGAATCTTGAAATCCTAGGAGTCTATCATGGTTTCTTGAAGTTACTCTAACCTAAACCCTAACGCACACCTATATGAAGGGATACATATTCCTTTGAAGAGGGTCTCAAAAATCCCATAAATTCTCGGGATATTCACAAAGCAATCAAGGCATAAAATAATGTCATGATTAGTAGATGTTCTTCTTGATAATTAAATACTCCAAGAAGAATATCCATACAAAGATCGACTTTCATGGAGATTAAATAACCAAGAGAGGTGTGTATCATCCTATGTTCGAGAATATGTTGATCCATCCCTCGAATCACAGAGAACAATTCGGAGGAAGAATCAAGGGATAAACGGAGTTGTAACTCTCAATGTTTATCAATAAATAACTTTATTCTTGTGTGGTTGCATTCGTATGTTGAAAATTTATTGCAAAACAATTAGAAGCTTCACTAACTCTTGTCCTTTATAGACTTTTGGGGGATGTACACAATTTCAAATTGTTGAAACCGGAAGTACCATCTTGCTATTCGATCACTAAGGACAAGTTTTGACATCACGAACTTGATGAGATTTGCTCTAGAAACCAAACGAACGACAGGAGCTTGAAAGTAGTGCTTCAACTTTTGGATTGAGAAGACTAGAGCCAAACATAACTTTTCAATTGGCGAATAATTCAGCTGTGGTGTCATCATCTTGCTCAAGTAGTAAAGAGTGTTTTCTTTCCCTTCACTATTTTCTTGGGCCAACAGCTCTTCAACAGATCTTTCTTGTGCTGAAATGTATAGTATCAGAGGCTTTCCAAGTATAGGGGCTGCCAAAATTAGAGGCTTCATCAAGTAGGATTTAATGCTCTCAAAGGCATTGCCACACGCTTGTTCCCATTTGAAAGGGACACCTTTCTTCATAAGGCGACTGAATGATTGGCACCTCCCAGCTAGGCTTGAGATGAATCTCCTAAGGTACGCTAACTTTCCTTGCAAATATTTCAATCCGCGAATATCCCGAGGCTCAAGCATTTTCAAAATGGCATCCACTCTGTCTTGCTCAATTTTAATCCCTCTATGTTGAACAATGAAACCAATGAACTTTCCAGAAGCAACTCCAAAGGCACATTTCAATGGATTCATCCTAAATTGGTACCTCCGGAGCAACTCGAACACCATTCTCAAGTTTTTCAAGTGGTCACTCTTCTCTCTTGATTTTACCACCAAGTCGTCAACATAGCATTCAACATTCTTGTGGAGAAAATCATCAAAAAATATTCGGCATAGCCCTTTGGTAAGTAGCACCATTGTTCTTCAAGCTAAAAGGCATTACCTTGTAGCAATAAATGCCCTTAGGGTACAGAATGCAGTAATCTCTTCATCTTTTGGTGCCATGAGAATTTGGTTATATCTCGATGAACCATCCATAAATGACATTGCCTCGTACCCAGTAGTAGCATCGATCATCAGCTCTGGAATAGTAAGCGGTAATTCATCTTTCGGGCACGCATTGTTGAGATCCCTGAAGTGAACGCATACTCGAATCTGGCCATTTTTCCTCCTTACAGGGACAACACTTGAAACCCATGTTGGGTATTTAACTTCTCTAATAAATCCATCTTCGATGAGTTTTTTAACTTCGGTTTCAATCAAGGGAACCAAGTACGACCTAAAGCGCCTTTGGGCTTGTTTAACGTGGTGAGCATCATTCTTGACGGCAAGGTGATGGACTGCTACTTTCGGGTCCAATCTAGGAATCTCTTTGTATCTCCAAGAAAAGACATCCCTGAACTCCTCGAGTAACTCAATTTAAGTGCTTTCTTCATCAACTTCTAGTAAAGCACTTAGGTAGGTGGGTCTTGGTTCTTTATTGGTGCCAAAGTTAACTGCTTTTAAGGCATCAACTGTAGTCTTCACTCCTTCTTCAAGTTCATGTGGAGCATTTTCCGCATCTTCATCTTCTTGAGAGTCTCCATCGTTGAAGGATATGTGATAACATGATGAAACATCCTCCAATTCTACATTATCCTCTATTGAAGATGGAACACCATTCTCGCCTTGTATAGTAACATGATACAAAGAACCCACACTTTCTTCATCTTCATCACGTTCCTTAGTGTAGACCACAGTATATAACTTTACCTTCAGTACTTATTTGCATGAAACAACAAGTTTTGTTTGTCTCCTCATTCTAGAAGGAACCAAACTTTGGAAATCCTTAGAGATCTTCTGGATTTTGGGCGAAGCGGGTGTTCTTATGCTTTGAAAATTTCTCTGAAACTTGTTCCCCTTCTTTAATGGACCCAATCTCTCAAACACGAAAGTCCTCACAGTTGATTTTCCAAGTCGATCAAATACAGAAAGCTTGTTAGAAGTGGTAGATTCATCTTCTATAGTGATATAATTATTGCTCGCCTTTCTTATGGAGATGCGCACTGGTGACGGTTGCTTGTATCCCAAACCTTCACGTGGTTGTCTCGTCGCAGCTTCTGATGGTAACTTCCCTAACTTTGACAGCTAATTAGGATTGTATCCAGCTTTTGCAGATAGCCTGTAAGCGTTAGGATCAAAACCTTCATATGTTCGCTTTATAAGGAGTGCCATATTCTGCAAAAGATTTTAGGCCACAAACCTTGCAAGCGGTATTAAGGACGACTTTACTGCCTCAATTCGTTTGACCGGAAGACTTAACCCATTTAGCATGTTAGTTTGGAGATTAGATGATTCACTTTCATGTTTCTTATTTTTAGGGAGCGGAGGAGTTACTTTCTTGCCGCGAGACACAATGTTCCCTTTGTGGGACTTATTTGGGTTGGGGTGTACCTTCTCAGCAACAGGTTTGGTTTTGTCAGCAACCAGCTCAGCTCTCTTGGCCGTGGACTCGTCATCCTTGTCATTCATGACATCATCAGCTTTTAGCTCCTTCACAATGTGGTTCTTCAAGTAGAACTTTGCATCGGCGAAGTGTGACTCAGCCTCGGTGAATGGCTCGTCATCAGTAATTATCTTCTTCTAGACTTCACCTTTATAGTATTTCAAACATTGATGGTAGGTAGATGGAACCACTTTATTCTCATGTTTCTAAGGCCTTCCAAGCAAGACGTTGTATGAAGTCTTTGCATAGATCATAAGCAGCCATGCACTTGATTGCAATCTTCAATGATGATCCTAGCCTAATCGCGCCTATGGCTCTTTGCCCCCTTGGTTGAATCCTTGGATCATCACACGACTTTCGGAGAGTTTGTTCATGGGAATACCAAGTTCTTTCACAGTGCGAATTGGCAAAATGTTCACTGAGGATCCTCCATCAACCAAAATTTGATTTACCCTTTCATCATGCATATAGCCAACCAGGTACAATGGGCGGTTATGAAGAGTGTCACCTAGCAGAACATCGTCATTTATGAACGTAACCTTTTCCTCGCACGCGTTAACTTCTTGAGGAATAGCCTCGATGAGCTTTCTGAAGATGGTGCCAATGGTAGGTCATCACCCTTTTCTTCCCCTTTATCAGCATTGCAACAAGAGGCCTCAATACCATCACGGGAAATATTCATGCGGAACCAACATGGCAAGAAATCCTCCAAGGTCACTGGATGTCGTGGCTTTTGAGGGTGGTGCACGTCCACCTTTGCTTTCATTAAATGCTTAAGTGGATTCCATCTCCTCTATATTTTCACCATTATTTTCCTTGTTGGTTTTTCCATTGATCCTTTTTATGGGATCCTTTTGTGGCGCCTACGACGATTCATCAACGTCCAACCTTCACCATCCTCGAGTTGATCGTCTTCAACTTTGTTGTTCTCTAGTAATTATTTCTCTTTACTTTCTTTAAAACTACATAATTCATCTGGACTGAATAAGAAAAATGTGATAGAGACTTGGTTTGCGCTTGCTTTCTCATCTTCAAGCACGATCTTCTTTCACAAGCTAGGTCCATAACTTTGTCCTTGAAGACAAAGCACTTCTCCAGAGGATGGCTCACAAGTCGATGATATTTGCAGTAATTTGGGCCATCAGTTTTCCCAACTTTATTTGGACGCTTCATATCCGGAAGCTCAATGAGATTTAACTCGAGGAGTTCATCGAAAATGGCTGGCACATCCGAATCCAGAAATGGGTACTCTTTCTCTTGAATTTCATTTAAAGTCAACTTTCCACTTGGCTTATCTTGAAACGAAGTGGATTTCATACTCTTCTTCTTGCTCACCTTTGTCATGAAATTCACAGGTGATGTGTTGACATTGATAGCTTCTTTGTTTTTAGATCTTGGTACAAACTTTCTCCATTTTCTGACTTCTTTCTTGTCGTTCCCTTTGCGAGGTTCATAGATGGACAACCTTTCGTTTCCAGCAGAGGCCATGCTCAATTCCATTTCATGGGCATGAGTTGCAAGTTCTTCATATGTGCTAGGCTTGATACCTTGCAAGATGTATAACAATTCCCAATGCATACCTTGGATGCACATCTCTATGCTAGAAGCTTCACTAAGCCTGTCTTTACAGTTGAGCTTGAATTCCTCCAATGATTGATAAAGTCGATAAACGATTCACCCTTCCATTGACGAGTACTTGTGAGTTCTACCATGCTCATAGTGTGCCTTGTGCTATAAAAGGGATTGAGGAACTTTTTCTCTAGTTGATGCCAACTATCAATAGATCTCGCCTCGAGGTTTGTATACCAATAAAAAGAATTTCCCTTTAGCAAGCGGACGAACTGCTTGACGAGGTAACTCCATAAGTCCCGGCATTGTTTCGTGTTTCAATAAAGTGCGCCACATGTTGCTTTAGATTACCTTTACCATCAAACTGTTGAAACTTTGAAGGTTGATAGCCAGCAGGAATCTTCAACATATCGATCCTTGCAGTATACGACTTTGCATATGTAAGAAAAGACTTGGTAGCAACTTCGTACTTTCTTTTAATAGTTCCTTCAATGAACTCCTTCAGTTGATCAATTGGAACCATCCCTTCAGATGAGACAGGGATAGCCTTATCGGATGCAACTTGTCTTGGGGGAGAATTAGTCTTTGGAACCTCTGGGAGCTTTCCAGGTGCATAGGTGGATTCTTCTTCCATCAAGACTCCTACCCTATCTGTTAGCTTGTCAATTCTAGCATCTTGATTTTACATGCACTTGGTCAAGCCAGCGATTGCTTCCGTCAAGTTTGCCAACTGCTCATCCATAGATGAAGTATTTGTCACTATGGCTTGCATGATTATTGTAGATGATGGGGAGTAGCATGGATTGTCATACAGATTGATTCTCGAATGGATCACGCTATGCAGTGTTAGTGGGGAGGATCTATCACTTGAAGCATCATCATGTTCCTTCACAGCAGAGTTCTTGGATCCGTAGAGGTCAAGCAGAGCAAGAGTTTTCTTTATTTTTTCAGCAACATCGCTTCCTCCTTCGGGTACGTTTGTGGAAGATCTTGATCCTTTTGAGGATGAAGATCCAAAAATAGGGGTGGATGCGGACGACACTTGGAGTGCTTGTTGTCCTAAAGGCCTTGCTTTACTCATCGTAACTGGTCTGAAGCTTCCATAGGTAACATTCTGGTTGATTTTATTTGAAACCATTTTGAGGTTCTTAAACTTTGATGATTGAAAAGTTGAGATGAGAGGTAGAGATTGTTCCGCTGGGCGTGCCAGAATTTGTTTGCACTAAATTTTCAACATACGAAAAATAAACTGCAACCACAAAAGGATAAAGTGATTTATTGATAAACATTGCAGGTGACAACTCTGTTTATCCTTGATTCTTCCTCCAAATTGTTCTATGTGATTCAATACCCCCAATTCTGGTTACAACTCGCGGCTCTAGCAGGGGGCGCGAGTTCCTGGTCATCAGATCTGCTTGTACGTGTCCTCACCATATGTGAGAGAATAGAATACAGAAGTTTAGAATTTTGAAGTCAATAAATTTTCACACGACAAGGAATCAAAGAAGTGTAATTTTTCCTAACAGTTCCATAGTCTCCCAAAGATAAGTACAGATGTCTCCGTACTGATTTGCGAGACTCTAATAAACTGGCTTATGACTCACGACAACTATAAACCTAGAGCTCTGATACCAACTTGTCACGACCCAAACATCCCTCTGAAATACATCGTGACGACACTTAGTCTCTACGACTAGGTAAGCCTAACAAATTGCGGAAATAACAATAATGAAAATAAAATCTAACATCTAATTGCAATAGATAACTGAATAATTAGTAACAATGTCGCTCGGCATGTACAATAACTAATACGCTAGAAATACACATCTTCCCAAAGTCCGGAACATCGTAAATCACAAGCTACAGTAAGAAAATAGCATCTCTATACACCAGAGTCTAATAAAAGGAAATACAGAAAGTTTTTGACATAGGGAAGAATAGAAGGGACTCCGAGTTCTGCGGATGCGGCAGATATACTTTGAAGTCTCCAAACTGTTTCTCCTCACTGATAATGTGGCTGGTAATGAGCACCTGGGTCTACACACAAAACATGTGCTGAAGAGTAGCATGAGTACACCACAACAGTACCCAGTAAGTGCAAGCCTAACCTCGGTCGAGTAGTGACGAGGTCAAGTCAGGCCCATTGGTATATAATAAATAAAGCAATAGAATATAATAGTATAATAAGAGACTGGAGTTTAACAAAAGGAAAATACAGCAAAATAATAGTACAACGCACAGGGATAAACAACTGGGGATCTCCCGAGATACCGTCTCGTAGTCCAAAAATAAATATGCAGGGAGAACTCCCGAGGTACCGCCTCGTAGTCTCAAAAGTAAATATACAGGGAGAACTCCAGAGGTACCGCCTCGTAGTCTCAATAGTAAATGTGCAGAGAGAACTCCCGAGGTACCGCCCCGTAGTCTCAAAACTAAATGTGCAGAGAGAACTCCCAAGGAACCGCCTCGTAGTCTCAAAAGTAAAAACATATCTCAAACCGATAAATACAACAGTTAACAACAAGAATTCTACAGTTAAGACTGATAAAGAACAAGAAAAAATAGGAAATCAACAAGGCATGCTGCACAGAGTTCAAATAAGCAATTAAAGCACGTAGACATGCGATATTAGACTAAACAAGATAACTATGCATGGTGGTGTAACTCAATAAAGAAAGAAAACAGATTACAACTCGGTAAAAATCGGGTTTTACAACAAACAGCTTGTGCACGCACTCGTCACCTCGCGTACACGATGCTCACATATTACAACAGTACCAAATCCTAAGGGGATTTCCCCCACACAAGGTTAGGCAAGTCACTTACCTCGAACCAAGCTCAAATCAATTCGTAAGAATGCCTTTTCCTCGATTATCCAACTCTGAATGGTCCAAATCTAGCCAAACACAATTACATATCATAAATACAACTACAATAGACTAAGCTAATTAATAAAATTCAGACTTAAACAAGAAATTCGAAGATCGCCCTGAAAAGACTCCCCGGACCCACGTCTTGGAATCGGGTAAAAGTCACAAAATATGAACGCTCATTCACTCACGAGTTCACTCGTACCAAAATTATCCAAATCCGATATCAGAATCCTAATCAAAACTCAAAAACTTAGTTGAAGAACTTCTCCCATTTTTTCCCAAATTTTCAACCCAAATCCGAAATTAAAGGGTGGAATTAATGATTTATTAGTGGGATATAATAAAAAAAATAAGTGTAGAATCATTACCCAATCGATGTTTCTAAAAATCACTAAAAAACTCGTCCAAATCCGAGCTCTCTAACTCAAGTTTTGATAAAAATGGCTAAACCCTCGATTTTGAAATGTTTAATACTGCCCAGGCATTCCTTATTCACGAACGTGGCCACTCCCTCGCGTTTGCGTTGAACAAAAATCACTGACCGAAATTCCTCTTCGCGGACGCGAGTGTCCTCTCGCGAACGCGTAGTTTCCACTAGCTTCCCCTTTGCGAATGCAATCTCTTCTCTTCTACGTGACGCGTAGAACAAGGCCTTGGGGTCCCAGCTTCTCTACTTCCTCTACGTGAACGTGATTCCCTTCACGCGTTCACAATGCACTGCAGAACACACACCTTCGCGAACGCAGCCTCTACTTTGCGAATGCGAAGAACAATTCCCCTCCTGCCTCCAGCTCCTCTTTGCGAACGCGTAACACCCCTCGCGAACGCGAAGAAGGACACCAGCAACTGGAAAAACTAGAAAATCTACAATCTCTCACAAGTCCAAAATGCTTCGTTAACCACCCGAAATCAACTCGACGCCCCTGGGACCTCAACCAAACATACCAACAAGTCCTAAATCACCTTATGAACTTAGTTGAGCCATCAAATCAAATCAAAATCCTAAGAACACTAATCACCCTCCAATTCAAACTTAATGAACTTTGAAACTGCAAACTTCTACAACTGATGCCGACAGCTATCAAATCACGTCCGATTGACCTCAACTTTTTCATACAAGTCATAATTAACATTACAGACCTATTTCAACTTCCAGAATTGGAATCCGACCCTGATATCAAAAAGTCTGTTTCCGATTGAACTTCCCAAAAAATTAATTTTCGTCATTTCAAGCCTAATTCAGCTACAGACCTTTAAAACACAATCCGAACACACTCCTAAAACCAAAATCACCCAAAGGAGCTAACGGAACCGACAAAACTTCATTCCGGATTCGTCTTCACACAGTTTCAACTACGATCAAAATTCTAAAACTTAAGCTTCCGTTTTAGGGACTAAGTGTCCCAAAACACTCCGAAATCACGAACAAAACCTCCCGACAAGTCATATGAGCAGAAGAAGATACGTGAAAAGTAGTAAATAGGGGATCAGGGCTAATACTCTCAAAACAACCGACCGGATCGTTACATTTTATTTCTTATCAAATCATGTAATTTCATTTGGTGACAGTAATCATATCTCTAGTAACAGTAAAATATGTCTAGTAGCAGTGAGAATATTTAAAATAACAGTAAATCATATCAAATAAATATTTTGGTATTATATCAAGTAAAGGACTTGTCCCACATGCAAAGTCAAAATAATCGGTAACATATTTCTACTAAAAATAATGTGTAAATCATGCAAGTTATGAAAATACAAATTACGGTAGGTTACTACTAATCTCTCAATGCCAACTAGCTCGAGCTCGACCTCTTATCAATCCAAATGCCCAATTTGTGTGAACTCTATAAATCAACATACGTCTTGTGTTACTACTCGTGAACTCTATAATCTATTTCGCTTTAAGTAGAATTTTTCGGTTATAACTTAAACCAACATCTTTTCGCTCTATTGAATCAATTAGACTACGTATCATTTTTTTTTCTTAAAAAAAACTATTCATCGCTAATTTACTCTTCCAAATATCAAAATCATTGTACTACTCCTTTACTAAATCATATACAAAACTTGCAGGATTATTATTAATAATAAGTTCTTCTTAATAACTTGTTAGAAATACAACAGATCAATTATGTTCTTCTTTGATACCCTCGTATTATTCTAAAATATAATTTGATTTTTTTTTGCTCAACTAATCCATCAATTAGCTTATGCAGGATATAAATTTGATTTTGTTCCTTAGTATTCTTGCATCCAATTCAATTGTAATGCTTCATATAGAGTGACAATATCATCTTTTTTAATCTACCCATGACATCTCTCATTGGTATTTAATTTTCTATACATTGTGTAACCATTCAAATGGAAGCGAGATTAAAAACATTACCAGAAAAAAGAACTCAGATGAGAAGTTCGAATATTACCCGTAAGAATTAATATGTATTTAAAATTTTCAAAGTTTGGTTCCAGAATCTTTCTTCTTCTTCTTCTTCTTCTTCTTCTTCTTCTTCTTCTTCTTCTTCTTCTTCTTTTTCTTCTTCTCCTCCTCCTCCTCCTCCTCCTCCTCCTTTATTCCTCCTCTGCGTCCTTTTTTCCCCACTAGTATAGCTTCTGTTTTAGCCGCAATAAAGATGCGTTCCCTTTCCCCCAAATCTTTTTTTTAATTGTATTAAAATCCTGTAAGACTAAGGACTCAAATCTCTTTCTTTTTTTGGTTTTCAGTTAATTATGGCGTGGGCTTTGACCTAACTGGTTTTCAATATTTAATTATTTGGTTATTTATCTTGTTTTCTTATTTTGTCTTTTTCAATCAAGTTCTAGCTAAAGGACAATTTTGCCCTAATTTTAAATATGGGGTATTACATCAAGAGAAGAACTTTCGGCTTCTGTCGATGTTTCAGAGTGGCGCTCTTTATGAAAGGCTGTTTTGGACATAAGGTGTTGGGGGGTAAGTGTCGCTCTGATACCATGAAACTTTAGACACAGTAAAAGCTTGCTTTATTCATAGAATTGTACAGTATTTATAGGAGAACATGTACAATCAAAATAAGATAATCAATTCTTAATTCGTAGGAGATCCTTCAATCAAGGGATTACGTCTAAACTAATTTCCTAGAATAAGTTCTAACATTTTTTCCTAAATATCTACTGTACTATATTTACAGAAGCAAAATATAATCAAATATGCCAGCTCATTCTAGGAGCATATTATGATCAGTATGTCAGCTCATTCAACACATACCCTATCTAATTTTATCTTAATACATATATTTTTCATATTAGTATTATTACGATCACTTTCATATTATCTTATTTTTCAAATTTTATTATTACTTGGTGTTTCTATTATTTCGATTATCATTTTGATTTATTATTTTACTGTTATCACTGTTATGGTCTTCATTATTTTCAACATGGCTTCTTCACTACTGTTTTTCTTTTTTCAAACCATCTTTGAAATACTTTTCTTGAGCCCAGAATCTATTAAAAACAATCTTTCCACTTTCACAATGTAAGGATAAGATTTGCATACACACTATCGGCCCAGACCCCACTTATAAAAATATACTGAATATGTTATTGTTGTTGTCATTGTTTTACAAATCCACTTCCTACCTCAGATGATTGCGGATCACAATCTCGATTAATTAGCAATTATCGAAATATGCAAAATCTTTGCTCATAATTTTCAATATGTTTAAGGAATTAAGAAGGTAATTTCTTACGTCTCTCTCTATATCCCTTACTTTATTCATGTGTTTGCTTTTTTGTTAATCAGACAAATTACACTTTAATTTACTTTAATTTTTGGTTTTTCTTTCTCTTTATTTGTTTTTAGAAGTATTAGCACGTTCTTGATTTTCTTTACTAGGTAACTGTCGCAGTTCTTGACTTGGGAGTATTAAATTAGTATAACTTTTTTCCTTTTTTATTTCCCTTTTGTCGAGGGGAGATGGACATTTCGTATTAAAGTTAGAAAGGGAAAAAAAGTAGGAGATTATTAACCCAATAAGTTTGAACCTTCTAATCAATAATTAACTTAAGATAAAATTATGAAATGTGCTAATTCTGAATTTTAGTTAGTTTAATCCCCTAGTTTATCATAATATTCCACAAAGTTACTAGAAAAACTTTAAAACAAAGATATATATATATTGGTCTTTAAGCTTAGTCTAGCTTAATTTTAAGCTTGGTATAGCTTAAAGAGAGTGAATGAAAAATGGTGGGAAAAGAAATGGAGGGAAGTGAAATTTTGAATTAGTGCACTTTGTCCCTCATTGGAAGAAGGAAAGAAAATCTATGTATATATATAGAGAAACTCTTCTTCTAGCTCTTAAAGAGTTGAGAAGAAGGCAAGCCTCGCGCCATTGTCGTCATCGCTTCGGCTTCGGATTTGGTCAAAGATCGATTGATTGATTAATCTTTTTGGACAAAATTCTTTTCAAATTATTTAATTAATTAATGGAAAAGTTTCAAATCCGGAATGACCCGTTTTCTTTCCCGGATTATTTTAAATCCGTTTTTATATTTCCCGCAATATTCATACCTGTTCAAAACAGTTATGGCTGTTATGAAATGATTCACACTTGTTCCAACAGTTATGGTTGTTTTGAAAGGTTGCAAAACCTTTTCAGAAACAATACGAAATTGGCTATAAATATACCTTGAATCCCAGAATTTTTACTTACTAAATTTTCTGATCTTCTTCTTCTTCTTCTGCACAAAATATTACAGTGTATTTTACAGCCTTCGAGTGGTTCATTGATCACCGGCGTTTTTTTGGTACCAACACTCAGGTGAGTTAAATCGTTCTATCCTAAGAGGATATATTCCAACACCTCAGGTACTTGAGAGGAATAATTTCCTAAGGACACACTGTGTATTTAGTGGGCTCGATTTATTCTTATATTATTTTTCATAGAAAAAACTAAGGACGCCTAGACTAGTGCGCCCGCGCTCAGCACGCGCTAGTGGTCGCGCTAGTCAGGTTTCTCACTGTCCCTGGTATATTCCACTAGCGCGGCCGCGCTAATCCCGCGCTAGTGAGGTTTCTTATTTTTTCTGTATTTTTCAGAAATTATTATTGTTTTATTTTACAGCAATACAGATTACTAACAATCTTAAGGAAATTATATTTTTATTAGATTCTGTATTCTGTTTGTGGGATTAAAAACCTTTGTATTTTCTACTCCGTCTGAATTTTACTATTGTGATTTGAAGATATAAAAACTTCATTAGAATTTTGAAATTCAGAAAACAATTTGAAGAACATAAAAATTTCATCGTTTTCTGTGAAACGGTATATAAAAACATCGGTTTTTATTTATTATACATACTATTTATTGTTGATTACAGTATTGTTTACTGTTATGATTTTACCATTGATTGAACTCTTCTGTTGTTGACTATGATAAATGACAATTGATAACGGAAATTCTTCTGCGACTGTTGCGGCAACGACGATAGTCTCGTCGAGCCGGACGGTTGTTCCACCGGCAGAAAAACCGGGGAAAATTTTCTGGAGCCAACTTCAAAGGATGGCAGCAAAGTGTGTTCTCCTGGCTTACCACACTTGGTATGCAGAAATTCACTAGTGAAGAGCCTCCAGTGCCTGTTGCGGAAGCAGGCAGATTTTCTTTGCAAAGGCTATATTTTAAGTGCTTTAGAGGATGACGTGTACAATGTGTACAGTGCGATAAATACTTCAAAAGAATTATGGGACGCACTTGAGAAGAAGTACAAGACAAAAGATGCATGCTTGAAGAAGTCCGTGGTTGCCAAGTTTCTAGACTATAAAATGATAGACACCAAAATTGTGGGAACCCAAGTTCAGGAACTTCAACTTATTTTTCATGACCTTATTGTTGAAGGTATGGTCGTGAATGAAGCATTTCAAGCGGATGCAATGATTGAAAATTGCCTCCTTCGTGGAGAGATTTCAAGAACTATCTCAAGCACAAGCGCAAAGAAATGAAGTTGGAAGATCTTGTGATTCGTCTCAAGATTGAGGAAGACAACAAAACAGCCGAGAAGAAGTCTCGTGGAAATTCAACGATCATGGGAGCTAATATCGTTGAAGAGACTGCTCCAAAAAGTAAGAAGAGGAAGAGATCTTCTGGACAGACTAAGGAGCAGAACAAAAAGAAATTCAAGGGCAACTGCCACAATTGTGGAAGAGTTGGTCACAAAGCCCCTGATTGTCGCTTCCCGAGAAAGGATAAGAAGAAGGGACAGGCCAACATAGTGGAGAAGAATGATGACATTGATGATCTTTGTGCAATGCTTTCGGAATGCAACTTAGTTGGAAATCCGAAGGAGTGGTGGATTGAATTCGGAGCCACTCGACATGCTTGTGCTATCAAAGAAGCATTTGAGACTTACTCTACTGTCGGTCCCAAAGAAGAGATTTCCATGGCAAATAACTCAACAGCCAAGATTGAAGGTTATGGGAAGATTTTCCTAAAGATGACTTCCGGCAAGGTGTTAACGCTCAACAACGTTCTTCATGTTCCTACTATTAGGAAGAATTTAGTTTCTACTTCTTTACTAGTGAAGAATGGATTCAAATGTGTATTTGTTTCTGATAAAGTTGTTGTAAGCAAGAATGAAATGTACGTTGGAAAAGGCTACCTCACGGAGGGCCTTTTCAAACTCAATGTAATGGTTGTTGATACTATGAATAAAATTTCAGCTTCTTCTTATTTGTTGGAGTCAAATGATTTATGTCACAGTCGTCTAGGACATGTCAATTATAAAATCTTGCGGAAGTTAATTAATTTAGAAGTATTGCCTAAATTCGAGTGTAATAAATCGAAATGTCAAATATGTGTTGAATCTAAGTTTGTAAAACATCCTTATAAGTCTGTTGAAAGGAATTCAAATCCTTTAGACTTAATTCATACTGACATTTGCGATATGAAGTCGACACCATCTCGAGGTGGGAAAAATTATTTTATTACTTTTATTGACGATTGCACTCGATATTGTTGTATTTATTTGCTTAATAGTAAGCATAAAGAAATTGAAGCATTTAAGCAATATAAGAATGAAGTAGAGAATCAATTGAATAAAAAGATCAAAATGATTAGAAGTGATAGAGGTGGAGAATATGAATCTCCGTTTGCAGAAATATGTTCGGAATATGGAATTATCCATCAAACTACTGCACCTTACACACCTCAATCCAACGGAATTGCGGAAAGGAAAAATCGGACATTAAAGGAAATGATGAATTCTTTATTAATAAGTTCCGGATTACCGCAGAGTTTGTGGGGGGAAGCTATCCTTACAGCTAACCCAATACTCAACAGAGTACTCCACAGCAAAACGCAATCTATTCCATATGAAAAATGGAAAGGTAGAAAACCCAACTTGAAATATTTCAAAGTGTGGGGGTGTCTAGCAAAGGTACAAGTTCCTTTACCTAAAAGGGTTAAAATCGGACCAAAAATAGTAGATTGCGTTTTCATTGGATATGCTACAAACAGTAAAGCATGTCGATTTTTGGTCCATAAATCCGATAATCCCGAGATTCATGTTAATACGGTAATGGAATCGGATAATGCTGAATTTTTTGAAAGCATTTATCCGTATAAAATTGAATGTGAGTCGTTAAGTGAAAGACCTAAACGACCTCCGTAAGAACCAACGGAAAATACTCCAAGTGTAGAAGATCCAAGGCGTAGAAAACGTCAAAGAACATCTACTACTTTTGGACTAGATAGATTGACATTCTTGCTTGAAAATGATCCTCAAACTTTTAAAGCATCTATGTCGTCTTCTGATTCAGCATTTTGGAAAAAGACAGTCAATAGTGAGATTCAATCAATTTTGGATAATCATACATGGGAATTGGTTGATCTTCCTCCTGGAAATAAGCCTTTAGTTTCGAAATGGATCTTTAAACGAAAAATGAAAGTTGATGGCACTATTGACAAATATAAGGCAAGACTTGTTGTCAAAGGTTATAGACAAAAGGAAGGCCTTGATTACTTTGACACTTACTCGCCAGTAACGAGGATAACATCTATTAGGATGTTAGTGGCATTAGCGGCCGTGTATGGTCTTGAAATC
>ML412429.1:956-12064 GCA_005239525.1 Nicotiana knightiana | reverse complement strand
TGAGGGGGGGGAGTTTTATTAACGAAAACATATTGTAATGTATTTTTTTTTTTTAAAGTAGTTGTTTAACGACGCTTATTGAATGGGAAATCTAAATCAATTAAAATAGAATAAGGAATATAGAGATTGTCTAGATATTCCCATACAATTAGCTATTTTTTTGTGCGGAAACTTAATATTATTCCATCAATCTGAAAAAAAACTTTTCTCCTCTTCATTTTGACATCTAATTGAGCAATACTTTACCCTTGTCTTTTCCTTACTCCATATTGTAATTAACTTTGTATATAGACTTTCAGAAGAAAAGTTAACTACAATTGTATTTTGTTAATTATTGTATTTGCCCCACGTTACGTTGATCTTGTTTGAAATATCTTTAGTCTTGTCGTCCATGATGCGACTTGTAAAAGCACGGATTATTAGACTAATGCACAATTACGATTAGCTAATTATTCCCTTATTTAATTTGTTATGTTTTCTCCATTTTTTTTCTTTTACCTTGAAAATAAGAATTTGCCGAGTTCTTTTTACAAAATTGGAAATTTTCAACAATAACATATTCAATGCTATCCCGACCCTAATTTCCCTCTATAGTATGTTGTGATTGAACATAGTCTCTACGGCTGGGTAAGCCTAACTTTGATAATAACTTGACAAAATAATTAACAAAATACTAAAGCAAGTATAATAAACTGATATAATCTACTGAAATAGAATCCCAACAACACACTTCCCAAAACTGATGGTACAAGTCATAAGCTCTATCGAGTTCACTAGAAATTCTTTAAGTACAACTGTTCTGGAAAAGAAATAAACAATACAAAATAAACTTCGAAAGGTGACTCATAGGCCTGTGAACGCGACAGCAGGTATATCTTGAGTCTCCACAGCTATGCCCGATCACCTAACTAATAATCAACAAACTCCGAAGTACTTGGAGCTGCACAAAAATGTGTAGAAAGTGTAGCATGAGTACACCACAGTGGTACCCAGTAAGTATCAAGACTAAACTCGGTGAAGTAGTGACGAGGGACAGTCAAGACACCAACTAAACGTAATAAACCTGTACAATTATGAATATAAAACTAACAGAGAACAATCTAAAGCTAAACATGAAAAGAATAATGTTACGATACTCGCGTTAAAAACTGGAAACAACAATTAACAACAAGTAACAAACAGATAATAACGTCATAGATTAAGCTGAATACAGTTAAAATACGGTAAAACAAAGGGATATCAAGTAACAATCCAACAAAATGACTGCTTTCACACGAGATTTATACAAGGATTTTCTCGAGGTGCCACATCTCATAATCACAACACACGGGTCCCAATTCACGAACCATATTCACTTGGCATCTTGTATCCATATTACAAATGACAATCGCACGGACAACTCACGTGTCAATACCATTAATACCTCATCTCTGCACGAACAACTCACGTGCTATGGGAGTGACACTATCTCATATCTGCACGGACAACTCACGTGCCAGCAATAACAATAACTCATAACTGCACGGACAACTTACGTGCCAATAGTACAACTCGCATCCAGAAGGCAAATAAACGAGAATATATGTAAATGATCAATAAATACCAGGGTTCATCTTCTTAAGCCGATATGAGTGAATAATTATGTGTATGTTTGTGCAAGTGTTCTATCACAACTCGAGTCAACAAATAAGAGCCGAGACAACGAATGACACATAGGAAACCACACAACAAAACATAAAATGCATAACTCACACAAGATAGGCACACCACCACACGATTATCATCAATAACAATGCCCCCATGCCATCACAAGTCATGACAAATCATCCCCGACATCGCCCTCCTGTCTCGCCATATGCGCAACAATTAAGTAAATGCCTGAATTGTCTCGCCGCACGCGCATAATAATATTCTCGCATTGTTTCGCCACATGCATATATATATATAGAGAGAGAGAGAGCCCAGCTTTTCACGCTGCATATGCAAATATCAATGATACGGACAACTCATGCGAACACCCCCACAATCCTCTCAACAATATCATGTGTGCCAAAACATAACACCACAATATAACAACTCATATCACATGTGCCTGTATGTCACAACATCTCCTCAAAACAAATTTCAATACTACAACCACACATAGCCATCAGCTCAACAACGCTGAGTATAATCAACAACAATAATAACACGAGAGTACGACAAGTAAGTCAACACAAGAATTACAAAACACAAAAAAAAAAATGGAAGAACGACTCACAATGAAAGTCATGGCAAGAAATAATGGTTTCAACAAGGATAACTCAACAATGAGAGAAATGGTGTGCCACAACGATATCAAATAAGAGTAACTCAATAGTAGGAGAGATAACAATGACTTCAATTAGCAATGGTTCCAAATAAGTGCAACTCAATGATAAGGGAGTTAACATGTAATAATGATTCCAACTAAGTACAACTCAACGATAAGATAGATAACATGTAACAATGATTCCAATTAAGCATAACTCAATAAGAGAGATAACATGTAACAATGATTTCAAAATGAGGATAAATCAACAATGGAAGAAATAACAATAACTTTAATTAAGGATAATCAACTATGGAAAGGGTACATGAAAATAAAAGAGGTAGCAACTTCAATTAAGGCATATAAGAAAATAACACGAACTAATCAACTTCAAATAAATCATGTAAGGGCAAATTTAGCAATGGAGGATTTAACATGATAAGACAACTTTATTTTTTATGTACATGAGAATCTAGGAGTCTAAGTCGGTCAAATTTTTACATATAAGTCGTGTATACGCTCGTCACCTCGTGTACACGTCTTTCACGTAGTTCAAATAGTGCAAACAAATCAATTTCTATGTGTAGCTCTCCCACACAACGTTAGGCAAGATACTTACCTCAAAAGCCTTCAATTAACACTCTAAAATAGCTTTTCCTTTACAATTCATCTCCACTAGGCTCAAATCTAACTAAAATCGACTCAATAACATCAAATAATGCAAGAGAAATCAATTCCAATAATTAAAGTTATGATCTTTATACAATTTCTTAAAAGTCAATAAAAGTCAACCCGGAATACGCCCGATCTAAATCTGGGTCCAGTGGTAGATTTCGACTACCTATGAACCCACGAGTTCATATATGTGATTACGTTCAAAATCCGACTCCAAATAGACTCTCAAAACTCAAATTCTTATTTTTCAAAAACTTGATAAAGTTTCACAAATTATCCATTTGATTGACATAATTTTTAAGTTAAAATCCAAGATAGATTGATAAAATATGATTAGAATCACTTACCTAAGGTTTGTAAATAAAAATCCCTCTTCAAAATCGCCTCCTACCAAGTATAGGGTTCCAAAATATGAAAATAAGGCAAAAAATCTCGTCCCTCCGCTTTTTGTCAAGGCGCAGGTACCACAATTGCGACCTAATTGAGAGCCCCACAAATACGAGAAATCCATCGCAAATGCGAAGAAACTCACATCCCTGATGTCATCACAAATTCGATGACTTGTTCGTAAATGCGAACATGGGCACATCGCAAATGCGACCTGTCTGATCGCAAATGCGACCTGTCTGATCGCAAATGTGAAACAGCTTACCTAGCCCCCACCATCGCAAATGCGAACTCTGTGTTTGAAAATGCGAACCTAGAACATTACAACCAACATCGCAATTGCGATCCAAAACTCGCAAATGCGAGACCTGGGGCATCAAATCACACCAGCAATTTCCAAGGTCTTCCAAACATTCCGAAACTCACCCGAGTCCTCGGGGCTCCAAACCAAACATCGACAAAAGTCTAAAAATATAACACGAACTCGCTCGTGCAATTAAATCATCAAAATAACATCCGAAAATATGAATCGGACCTCAAAACACATGAATTCAACATGAAACTCAAGAACTTCTAAAAACACAACCGCGCATCTGATTCATATCAAATCAACTTGGAACGACGCCAAACTTTGCGGACAAATTCCAAATGACAAAACAAACTTATTCCAAGTCCCGAAACAGAAATCTAAACATGATATCTATGAAATCAACGTATGGTTAAACTTATAAAAATTCAAAGTGTTAAAATTGTCAACTTTCGGCCGAACAACACAAATCAACCTACGAACCTCCGAAATCGATTCCAAGTATACGCCCAAGTCCAAACCATGATACAAACGTATTGGAGCCACCAATACATCGCTACGGGGTCGTTTCCACAAAAGTTAACCATCAGTCAATATTTGCAAGTTAAGCTTCTAAAGTGAGAATCACTCATCTGAATTCATTCTGAATCACCCGAAAATCAAATATGACCATGCACACAAGTCATACCCCACAAAATGAAGTCATTCAAGACCCCGAACCACTGAACGGATCGCTAAAGTTCAAAATGATCGGTCGGATCGTTACAAATACAATACTATAGGGGGTCTGGAGAAGGTAGTATGCATGTGGACAACAATTTTTCCTAACGAAAAATATTCATCTCAAAATATTTGACACCGGTTCAATTCCCATGCAAGTTTAACAACTTGGAAGAATTAAAATTCTTCAAGCGACTCAAATTTTGAATACTGATGTTTCCTTTTTTTTTTTTTGCAAACTACTTCAAAATTGTTATTGCAATGATTTCCTACACTATTACTAATATATGTCAAATTAATATTCTAAAATAGAATTAAACACTATTATTAAAATAGAAATAAGGAAGACAGTTATCATAAATACTATATAAAACATTGAAATTTTATAAAAAAAACAGATAAAATGACATTAATTAGAAATTTTGATTTGAATCCTGAATACGTATCACATTTGACAGGAAATGTGTACCCAAAAACTAAAATTTCTCGGCACGAATCGAGAATAATCGAGCTCCAAAGTGAGTAAGCACCAAAAAAACGTTACAAGTGACAGAAACCAAGTTTAAATTTTGCCGGCGGAAAAAATAAAAGAAAATAATTATGGTTGGTTGTAAGGATATAAAAAATTTTAAAAAGTGGGCCATAGTGAAGGCCTACATCATTGATTACAAGCATGTGAGAGGCTGCAACTCAAGTACAGTTTCGGGACATGCAAATCAGATTCCTATTTAATTATTGCATTTACATGAATAGTTAATTAGTTTTCATTTCCCTAATCTTATTGTTCACTTTAATTAATATTAATATCCACCGACGCGTTGTAGACTATTAAATAGAAAACAAACCATTATTTGTAACAAAACTGAGATCAAACACAAATTGAATTTCTCCGTGCCTTACTTAATTTAATCATTAGGTTTGTCGTCTGTCTATAACTGGTCTCGACTAAAAGTTTGCCTCAAATAAACTGAACAATACTATAATTTTCTGAACTTTATAAACCTCAAAATTATCAAATCTTATACAAACGTACATACAATGATAGAGTCAGGAATTCATATAAAAAAATTCAAAAAATAGTAGAATGTCGCACGTATGGATTGAACTTGTTATTTAAAGTAAATTTTGAACTCGCTTATCAAGATAATTCAACAGTTTATATATTTTGCTCCATTTGTAAAGTTTAATTTTTACGAAAGGGGATTCAGTTAAACTTTCTTACGTGAACTCAGCTCCGCCCTGTATAAGGTAGCAAAAAGAGAAAAACCTACTGAATTTATAAGGAGATGTTAAATTGTAGAACTATTACCACAATTCTATAAGCTAATTAAAAGGCTAAGGGAAATGCCTTTCTGCATTATGAATCTAAACAAATAAACATATACTCCTTTTGGATTGGGAAATGTTTTATATATTTTGATTATAATGGTAGGTGTCAATGCATCAAGTCAACAATCGTGATCTTTCGTATTTTATCAAACATCATGTTATGGCAAGTGCAATGATGTTTCATTTTAAACCTTTTTAACGATGTCCACACTAATTTTATATTTGCTGATTATTCATTTCTTAGTTATTTTGTATTTCTTAATTATGATTAACAAGGCGCCCTTACATGTGGACCTAATTGTTTACCTTAAAATTTGAATAATAATTAAACTTATATTGTGGTTTTAAAGATATGTGATTTCACCAAATACCAATTGATAAACAAAAGAATTAATGAATGAATTAAATTGTAAAATAAATCAAACCAGTATGCAAGCTGAGCCTCGACCTCGAAATGATATATTCTAGAGGTGATAGTAGTACAAGAACGATTAAGATAGGATAATTCTGATGAACAGTAAGTAGAGCAGGAAAGAAAGGATTGTATATCCTTTTCTCAGTGAACAACGAATGTTACAAATGACTGAAATTCCTTTTTATATAGTAGAGGAATCCTAATTATAGTATACTTCTAATTACAGAAGAAAATCGTATAAACAACTGATTAACCGCTACTTGTTTGATCCGTTCCGAGATTCACGCCACTATCCCCAACCAATCACGGATATCTCGCTCTTTCCGTTACTAAGTCATTCCGATATTACTCGAAGTCTATCTCTTATGGCTTCGATTGATACCGACTTTGATCTAGAAAGAGGCTTCAATTTCGGACTCAACGTCTCAGCTTTTCGATGCAACGTCACAGTCTCGATCAAATAGTGAAATTGGGTGGCCCTGATTTCTACCGTATACAGATAGTCCCCTCGTTTCTTAGAATATAATGATTAAAAACGATTTGAGCCTCAATTTTTCTATGACCTCGACAAACAGTGATGTCATCCTCATGACGTAAGCAATGGAAGTGACTGAAACGTCTCGTCGGTACAGTTTCCCAAACCATTAATGCACATCAGTGGGCGATCGGCCACTAATGCGCGTCAGTGGCCGTCGAACCATCACCGTAAATCTATAAATATGGATTATTTTTGTTGAATCAAACTTTATTTTCATCTTCATCAGTTCTTCTAAGCCTTTAACTTTCTTAATCTCTTCTTTTTCATCACTCCTTAGGCCATCTCTGCCAGTTTCGAACCACCAGAACTTACTACTTTCCTCTTTCTTCTACTCATATAATGGTGAAAACATCCAAAACCGTTTCATAAAAGGAAAAATCTTCCTCTTCTTCTTCACGACCGGCCGGTGATAAAATGTCAGCGGAACCGCTCCCGGGGGAGTATTTTCCCGCCCGTGTGTTCTAAAATTCGACTTCAAAGTCGAGATTCCTCCATCGGTCCCTGGCCGATGTGAGCACGTATCGAGGTATATTTTCTCGACAACAGTGGGATACCTCGAGGATGTCAAAAGGGATTGCAACTGGTGGGACAAAGTTGTAGAGATCCCTTCTCTTGAAGAAAGCATTACTACCCACGTGGAAGGGTTTAAGTGTTTACACTTACCCCTTCACGTTGGGTCCCCTCGATCCAGTTATCACAGATTTATGTAAGAAATACCAAGTGACCCTTGGTCAAATTCACCCTTCTTTCTGGCGCATCATGATCATGCTCTGGTTCTTCACCAACAAAGTCGAGGAGCTGTCGTTCACCCTCGACCACCTCATCAATTATACAGCCCTCGAATCTTTTGAGGGTTGATCAAACTGCAACGTCGGGCGACCAAGGCGTTGTTCTCGAGTATTGACGAGGACAAGGACCGGGGGTGGATGAGACGATTTGTTCGGGTAAGGACTTGTGACCTTATTCTTAAGGAGAAAATGCCATTTCCCGAGAGATGGAACCTGAAGCGTAAGGAACACTTTACTCATTAATTTCCATATTTCCATTTTTTGCTTTATTTAACATCTTCCTTTGTCGTGCAGCGGTTGCTTAGATGCCTCGAGCAGTTCTTGACCTCGAGGAATGCGTTCGGAAGTTGGCTTCGACTTCCTCCTATGTTGAGCGTTGTTGGCGCGACTTGGCAAAAGGCAATTGGGAAGCACAGAACCATGGTGAGTTTCCCTTTTTTTTATTTCTGAGGCGTTGGTTACATTTCTTTTTCTTATTTAGTCCTTTATGTGCATGCGTGAAGAAAGACGCAGTCTTGAGGCCTCCGAGTAGCGAGGAAGAGGCTATGGCCCCAATTCTGAAGCCGGAGAGAGATAATAAGAGGAAGAGGGTCTCGACGTCCGAGGACCCCCAAACCCAAAAAGGCAGCAGCTCGAAGACCCAGGAGGAATGTTATCCCTCTTACTATAGAGTTAGTGCAAAGGCTAAGAGAAGAAGAAGAAGAAGAAGAAAATAAGGGCGGTGACTTGGCACTGGTGACTCGAGCAAGGAAGATTGTCGAGACTGCCAAGTCCTCTAAGCCTGCAGTGGTTGTCGAGACCTTGCCTCGTGATAAGGACGTTTCGAAGAAAGATTCAGACAGAGTCCCCGAATCACCTGAGGTATAGTTTATCCCTCGTCCAACAACAAACATACCAGAGGGAGCTGGTTCTGAGACCCCAGAGCTGAACAGAGCGACACGAGCGACTCGCTTGGGGCAATGATAGTAGGTCACTCACCCTCTCTACCACTTTTTTCAAGGAGACCATAAGGGATGCTCGAGCTATAAGTACTCCCGAAATGGGCGGAGTCCTTGGTGAGGAATTTCTGGATTGCTTTACTGGGGTTAATGATGCCTCTGATCTTAACGACGCATCCAACCTCTTTGAAGAGGCCCAACGCCTTCTGAGTCGGGTAAGTGTTAATTTTGTTGATGTAGTTCTCTTTCATTTGTCCTTCTTTTTGTCTAACTTTTATCTTTTCTCATACAGGTTTTCTTTAAGTCTCGGGCTGACTTAAGCCAATGTGAGGCCGATCTCCAAAGTCTTCCGGAGGAGAGGAATGCCCTCAAGCTCCTATGTGGGAAAAAAGGCGAGGAGATCAGGGACCTCCGAGCTGACTTGGCTAGGGCCCGTAAGGAGTAAACCTAGCTAAACGAGCAGGTAACAATTCTTTTAAAAAAATTCGAGCTCGATCCAAGGGTGGAAGCTAACGTTTCGATGTCACAGTTGCAGTAAAAAATTGAGAAGATCGAGCTATTCCGGGAGAAGGTCGATCAAGCTAAAGATGACTTCCATAGGTGGAAGGAAGGCATGGACCGCTTTGCAGCGGAGAAAGAGACCGTCTTGGCTCAATTGTCATCAGCCGAAGTCCAACTTTGAAATTCTAGGGAGAAGTGCTCGGTTCAGGCCAAGAGGGTCGAGGAACTCGAGGCTGAACTCGTTAAGGCCCAAACTGAGGCCGAAAAAGCAAAGGCTCAGGCTGACAAGTCGGTAGCCATATATCTGGCCAATGTCGAGGCTGCACAAGCACAACTGAGGGAGGCTACTGATCGAGTACAATGGACTGTTGAGCTGGCCATGTGTCAATCTCGGTGAGAGACCCTCAAGGAGATTCATGCCCGAGGTTTCGACCTTTATAAGGAGATACTTAGGCGAATATGCATGAATCTGATGCCATGTTATTGTCCTCTTCCAATGATGAAGATGACGATGAAGGTAGAAATAGCGGGTATGATAATGGTGAGGGGCTCTAGGAGGAAGCTTCCCCCGAGGAAGGAGTCACTCCTGAGCACAGCTAGGGCTCTTGCAATTTTTTCCTTTTCTTTTGTGCAGGACCTTTGTCGGTCCTTTGTAAATACCCTTGTTCAAAATATATAAAAAATATTTCTTTTTTGAATTTCGTCTCAATTCTTCCCTTGTGATAATTTCAAATCTGTTTTGTGCCTTGTAAAATTTTAGCATACTTTATGCCTTGTTTAAGACTTCGATTTTAGGAAACTTGGTCGAGGCCAACCTAATACTGCTTTCATAGTCGAGTGAGTTTTTACTCGAACTCGAAGTAACATAACCCTTAGGTTTGGATTTAGTGAGAACGGATTCTTGAACTGTAGTCGAGTGAGTTTTTACTCAAACTCGAAGTAGTAAAACCCTTAGGTTTGAATTGAGTGAGAACGTATTCTCGAACTCCGAAATGTAATGGCCCTTATGCTCTTTGAATCGGGTCGATATGGCCTCAGAATAATGGATTTTTTTCCTCTTTTGGCTTAGAGACTTTATAAGAATTTCGTTAAGCCTTAGCATGAATTTTTTACCCATTGGGTTTTTTGAGGGTTTAATATTGATCGAAACTTAGCACAAATTTGTATTTAAACAATTTGATACCTATTAAGGTTTTTTGAGGGCTGATATTATCAAGGCCCTTTGATTATTTTGTCGAGATTAGCCTTTTTTAACCGGTTTTCAAAGAATTCGAAGGCCTATTTTTATTGCGGGATTCAGACGTCTCCGAGCCGCGCTAGTTTGGACGTAGCCTTTGGGTATGCCCCTTGGCCTAGAAATTGAGGGTTTCCTCTTTGAGGTCTTATGATTCCGAAGTTAGATAGTTTGAACATGTTGGTTTTTGACGGCAGTCCCCGAGTATGGGGTTGATCGTTCGAGGTGTAGTTGTACTTGGCCCTCGAGCCAGTTTTCACAAGAAATGATGTATGGAGCTTGTAAAGTAGAAATTTTCATTAAGGCCCAATATATCTGGTAAAGAAAAGTACTTCTTTGAATAGTTCATATATGCGTTGATCACGCTCAACTATGTCTTATAGAAAGACTAAACGGGCGTTGCAAATGTAATCCGGGGTATTATGCCCAGAGTCGATCCCACAGGGAATTTACGTATCAAGCAAGCTGTTAAAATACTACTCAGCTGTCACCTGATGTTATTTAAATTACTAATACTAAAGATTAAAACTAAAGATTAACTACGCTAAGGTATAAACAATTGTAATAAAAATCTAAGGTTATGGTTTCCCCCGCTGGTGAACTTACTTCTCGGATACTTCGTATAGCTTGATTAGTTATCTCTATCAATCATGAACACTCTCTCTACCATAAATCTCTCTAAAGTAATTATGATAATTTAGTAGACGCACACTCTCAAGTTACGCTAGCTAGATTGCATTACAGTTCACTTAGATTGCACCCGAAGTATCGTTATCTCTAATCCAACCTCTAAACCCTCGGTTATGACTTTCGTCTATACTCTGGGAGTGGTGTTGTTCAAACAATTACCTAAATATGCACTCTCTCTCAAGTAGATACATAATAAATAGGCACAGCTAATTGAGGGCCCTTCAATCAACTACAACAAGAACGTAGTTGAACAAATAGAGTTTAATCAACCAATCAAAGCTATATTAATATCACAA
>ML412428.1:0-42327 GCA_005239525.1 Nicotiana knightiana | reverse complement strand
CGATGACTACAAGGTTATATTGATCTATAAATCGTTTTATGATGTGTGCTCTGTGAATAGGAATCATTGGACGAAGAACACGAGCCTCCATCCTAAATTACAAGCACTTTTTGCAAGGTCATATGAGTGCAGTAAGGGAATTAGTGTTGACGGTTGTGTATTTTGGTCTCTCGGTTGGCAAATAAACAACGTCATAGATAGAAATTCAATGATTATATACTTTGACGTGAAATCAGATGAATTGAAGGAGTTACCAAGACCAGATTTTATATGTGAAAATCGTTTGTAGCGTTTGGCTTCTTTGAAAGGTTGTATTGGTTTTTTTGGGGGAAGCATGCTCATCAAAACATTGGACGTTTGGATCATGGAACAAGATGGATGGAAACTGCTAAAGAAAATTAGTTGCCAAGTCTTTTGCTAGTATTTTGTAGGGAATGTGCTTTTGGGTTGCACTCGAAATGACGAAATTATCTTTCAAGCAGGAGCTTATATTATAATCTATGATTCTAAACGACATGAATTCGTTAAATTTCTTCAAATATCTCCAGATTCACAACGTTAATATGTTCTGAGAGTTTTATTTCCCGAAACCCAATGTTATGCGCAAGAGAAAACAACTCACGTGATTAAGTTGTTGATGTGCGTATAAGTTAGTCCGAACCCCACCGTGAAACATCCATAATGTTGTTCTTCAATTATTTTCCATATTCCATTGGATTTTGTAATAATACATTACTTATGTTTGAGTTGTAACGAAGTTGCAGCTAATTTGCATATTATGATATGTCATACTTTTCGTATTATTACTAATTGTATTATAATTTATAAATACTTTAAATAAATTATTTGTTATAATTTTATGATTTTAATATAATTTTTATAATTATTTTTTATTTTATACTATCTTAAAATTAGTAAAATTTAAATATTCATGGACTTATGCCTCGCCTCACACCCCGCCTTTTAAAACATTGCATACAAATACAAAGTAAAAGTTTTATTTAGAAGCGAATACTCCCTAGAAAGCTAATTCAATCAATTATGAAAAAGGATAATACATAAGAAGTAATTGGAGTTGGGAATAGTACTGTTATAGGTTTTATTTATTTTCAATTTACCCCCCTTAAGTTTACAATATTTAGTTTTAGTCCCCTTTTATCCTTTTCCCCTAAAAAGCAACTACGTAGCTAGATGGATAAAGTTTGTTCAGTCTCTGCTCGTATATGTTCAGCCAAGAAGCAGTCTCTGCTTGTATATACAATCTCTGCTTGTATATAATTGCTTTGCATCTACTTTCTCACTTTATACTTATTTTTATTTTATACTATCTTGAAATTAGTAAAATTTAAAGATCTGTAGGACTTACGCTCTCTGTCTCAGGGCTTACGCCTCGCCTCGTCAGAGGCAAAACGACTCGCCTCACTCCCCGCCTTTCAAACAATGCATACAAATACAAAAAGTTTTATTTAGAAGCGAATACTCCCTAGAAAACTAATTCAATCAATTATGAGAAAGGATGATACATAAGAGTAAATGGAGTTGGGAATAGTACTGTTATAAGTTTTATTTATTTTCAATTAACCTCCTTAAGTTTACTATGTTTAGTTTTAGTCCCTTTTTATCATTTTGTCCCTAAATAGCCACTAGGTAGTTAGATGGATAAAGTTTGTTCACTCTCTGCTTGTATATATTCAGCCAAGAAGCAGTCTCTGCTTGTATATATTTTCTCATGATGTTAACTATTTTTTATTTATTCTTGTGGATTGTGGTTGAACAATGCTTCTATCAATGAATTTTGTTGCTTTTGCTCTTAATCTTGTTTCATTTTCTTTGATAGATAGCATTCTTGGTTTACTATTGATGATTAATCCATGATTGCACTTGAAGTTGCCCCAGAGTAATTCTTAAATATCTGGGACTTCCTTAAATTTGTAACTTTTTGATGATGCCAAAAGGGAGAAAAATGGTTATGTGCTATGATATTCTGAACATGTGATATTTATAACCTAATGGACCTGGTTCTTTTATGATAAATGCTCCATGCTACAAGAATGTGTTAATATTGGATTAAGTTGGTTACAGGCCTAAGCATAGAGTTTGTCATCATCAAAAAGGGGGAATTTGTTGGCCCAAGAACTTCAATGGTTTTGAAGATTAACAAAGGAACTCAAAGATGAACCAGGTCCATCACTGGAGACATAAACACATGCAGAGTTAAGGCATGTAAGGTGCACATGCAGGAGATAAACGAAATTTGGGAAATAAAGAGATATCTCCTGATCGAAAAGATTGCAAAAGAATAAGGAGAAGGACTCCTTATTCAGTAAGAACAGAATCAAAGATAAGAAAGGATTTGAGGAGTTGAGATTAACTAGAATTCTTCCAGCAAGGAAGGGTAGCATTAGAACTCTAGAACATCTCTCGTATACTAATCCAATATATTGCAGATTGTTCTTATTTTCACAGGTACGCACAAAAGCAGGAGTTAAGCAAGAATTGAGAGCAAAATTAGCAAAGCAATTTTGCAAACAGTTCGTGTGAGATTTAAGTGTGCGACTCTGAAGCTACTTGAATTAGATAGAAGAACCAGATCCAATTGTTGTATTTTAGTTTAGTTTACTTGTAGTAGGTGATTTTAACTTGTACCTTTCATTTTTATCTAGAAGCGTCTGTAATAGGTACTGTGTGTTTCAAGTTATAGCTAACTTGGAGTTTGTCGCAAATAGCTAGAGGCTAGTTTGCCACAAAGGGATTATAGGTAATCCTAGATTTACAAAATAGTTTTTGTAAATGTTGTTTGGCTCACTGATTTAGTAAAAGAGTTTGGGAAAATCCTACTAGGAAGTAGGTCGTGGTTTTTCACCTTTGAGCCAGGTGTTTTCCACGTAAAAATCTATGTGTTGTTTATTTCTTGCACTTATTATTCCGCAAACAGTAGAGGTTGGAACACATAGAAGAACCTGGTCCTTCTATAACTAGTGCACGCGAAAATCGTACACCACACAATATCACCCCCCTCTTGTGTGGTATTGACGTGTAGAACATCACATAGTATGATCTTTCTTCCACATCATATCTTATTTTTCATCTTTATTAGGCTACATGTTAAATCTTTATTACGTTTTCGATCTGTTTCTAAACCATGAAAAGCTATATTATCCGACGAAAAATTCAAGAAAACTCACCATGATCAATCCGAAGTGTCGAGTCCCAAAAATCTCTTGGTACAATTGAATGATTGTATATTCGAGTTTATAGACTTGGAAAATCCCCAAATCGCAATGAGAAAACAAAAATTTCCTCTAAAGAAATTTCAACCAGCTCCAGCTTTGTGTTCATGTGATGGTTTGGTTTTATTAAAGAGCCATTTAGCTTATAAAGCATATGCTTTGTGGAATCCCTATACCAATGAATATGGAATTTTTGAATGTCCATATATGGAAGCTTATAGTTGGAAAGCTCCACATGCTTGTGGATTTTGCTATGACTCTAATGTCGATGACTACGAGGTTTTATTGATCTACAGATTGTTTTATGTTGTGTGCTCTGTGAATAGGAATCATTGAACGAAGAAAACGAGTCTCCGTCCAAAAGTACAAGCACTTTTTGCAAGGCCATATGAGTGCAATAAGGGAATTAGTGTTGATGGTTGTGTATTATGGTCTCTAGATTGGCAAATAAACCACTTTGCAGATTGAAGTTCTACGATTATATACTTTGAGATGAAATCAGATATATTGAAGGAGTTACCAAGACCAGATTTTATATGTCACAATCAATTGTATCGGTTAGCTTCGTTGAAAGGTTGTATTGGTTTGTTTGGGGGAGCATGAACATCAAAACATTGGACGTTTGGATTATGGAACAAGATGGATGGAACTGCTAATTAAAATTAGTTGCCAAGTCTTTTGCCAGTATTTTGTAGGGGACACTGTGCTTTTGGGTTACACTAGAAATGATGAAATTATCTTTCAAGCAGGAATTGGGCTTCGATATATTATAATATGTTATTCTAAACGACATGAATTCGTTAAATTTCTTCGAATATCTCTAGATTCACAACATTTCATAATTCCAATATGTTCAGAGAGTTTATATTTTTCGAAACCCAATATCATGCGCAAGAGAAAACAACTCACGTGATTAAGTTGTCGAGGTGCGTACAAGTTAGTCCGAACCCCACCATGAAACATCCATAATGTTCTTCATTTATTTTCCATATTCCATTGGATTTTATCAATAATACATTACTTTTGATGTTTGAGTTGTAACGAAGTTGCAGCTAATTTGCATATTATGATATATGTCATACTTTTTTGTAATTTATAAATATTTTAAATAGATTATTTGTTATAATTTTGTGATTTTAATGTAATATTTTAATTATTTTTATTTTATACTATCTTGAAATTAATAAAATTTAAAGATCCGTAGGACTTACGCTCTCAGTCTCATGGCTTACGCCTCGCCTCGTCAGAGGCAAAATGATTCGCCTCACTTCCCGCCTTTCAAACAATGCATACAAATACAAAAAGTTTTATTTAGAAGCGAATACTCCCTAGAAAACTAATTCAATCAATTATGAGAAAGGATGATACATAAGAGTAAATGGAGTTGGGAATAGTACTGTTATAAGTTTTATTTATTTTCAATTAACCCCCCTTAAGTTTACTATGTTTAATTTTAGTCCCCTTTTATCATTTTGTCCCTAAAAAGCCACTAGGTAGTTAGATGGATAAAGTTTGTTCAGTCTCTGCTTGTATATATTCAGCCAAGAAGCAGTCTCTGCTGTATATATTCAGCCAAGAAGCCGTCTCTGCTGTATATATTCAGCCAAGAAATCAATCCTAAACAGCTTCTGCTTTATTCTCTTGCTTTTTCTTTTCTGCATTTTTTCCATTTTCATGTAACTCTTATAGCAGTAGCTTTTACTTATTGCCCTAATAAATATTAAAATTGATCAAATACTGCAAATTTAAATAGTCACAGAAATACTATTTCTAGAGTTGACCCAAATTTTAATCCTGGAACTTTCGGCAACAAGTCATATGACAATTCTGTTATACGAGGGAAACAAATAGGGACAAGTAACAAGTAAGTGTTGAATCAGGAAAGTGATGGACAATTTAATATAAGAAAATGATAAAATGTCAAGTAGCAACTGTGACATAAAAGCCAAATAAGTATGTAGTAATTAAGGCACAATATCAAACAAGGAAGATAGGGCAACAAGTAAAATAACAGTTTAATTCTTGAAATAAAACAATTAATAAAATACGGAAAGCATGAAAACAAGAAATTCGATGGCGTTTATACACTCGTCACCTTGCATATACGTCGCTGCATATGAAATTCATATAACACATAATTCAAGGGTCCATATTCCCTCAAATCAAGGATAAACCCAACACTTACCTCACTTCGCAATCAACTCAAGATTCCAATAATCCCTTGCCTCGCGAATTGGTGTCTGAATACCTCGAATCTACTCACAAACAATCAATATACTCAAATCAAGCTATAGGAATCAATTCCATATGAAATTGCTATATTTCCAAAATTAAAATCCGAAAAGTCAACTCAAAAGTTAATGTGGGGCCTACGTCTTGGAACCTGACAAAACTCACGAAATTCAAATTCTGGTACGAGTTCAACCATACAAAATTTATCGAATTCCGATATCAAATCACTCTTCAAATCCTAACTTTTCATTTTTGGAAGATTTTACAAAAATCTCATTTTCTCCCAATCAATTCACTAATTAATAATATAAATAAGTATGAAATCACGAAACATAATTAATTTCGAATAAAGAATACTTACCCAACTCAAACTTGTGAAAAATCCCAATGGAAATCCCCCGAAACCCGAACTCCAAACTCAAAAATGAACTAAAAATGTCAAACCCCCGAAGTTAAGCATTCTCCCCAAGGGTGTTCGCAGATGAGGACTGATTTGCGCACTTGTGAGCTTGCATTTGCGAAACCAGGCAGCCAGCCCAGTGGCCGCACGTGCGCAATAATATGTTGCACCTGCGACATCGTAGGAGCGACCAAACGACCACAGAAGCGGTCATTCCTTCGCAAAGGCGGTTGCACAACTGCGCCAAATTTCACCATAGAAGCGAAGCAACAGGCCAGTGTCCAGGTCACAGAAGCGACACATTTTACGTAGAAGCAGAGCCGCACCTACACTCCAAAAGTCGCATGTGCGAAGCACCAGAACCAGAATTGCCTCCTAGAGCAAAAATGATCCGACCCGAGGCACTCGTCCAAATATACCAACCAGTCCCGTAACACAATGCTGACCTACTTGAGGTCTCAAATCACGCCAAATAACATCAAAACTACAAATCGCACCACGGTTCAAATTTAATGAATTTATGAAATTTTTATTTCCATAACCCGCGCCGAAACATTTTAAATCAATCCGGAATAACCTCATTTGCATGTAAGTCCCAAATGACATAACGGGACTATTTAAACTTTCGGAATCGCAATTCTAGTCTGATATCAAAAGTCAATTCGTGGTTAAACTTTAGAATCTTTAAACCTTTAAAATTCTAGTTTTCAACAAATGACGATAATTCAATTCGGGCCATACGTGCAAGTCCTAAATCACGATACGGACCCACCGGAATCGTCAGAACACTTATCTGGATCTATTTTCTCAAAGCATTGACCGAAGTTGACTCAAATGAGTTTTTAAAAGCATGATTTCACATTTTTATCAATTTTTTTTCACATAAAAGCCTCCCGCATTAATATACGGACTGCACATGCAAATCGAGGAAGGCTAAATAGAGCAATTCGAGGTCTCATCATACATAAATGAAGGTTAAAATTAAAGATAATCTATCGGGTCATCACAATATATTAATGGAGTTGTTTTCGTTGTCCAACAATTGTATTCGCAGTTTGTTTATTTCATCTCAGTTTTACGCAGAAAAGGAAAAACAAGTCAAGGGATAGGAGAAAGAAATTAATTGGAATTTCAAGATTTCTTTTATTCAACTCTAAAAATTGGTATTGTTAGAAGAGAGCTTAAGGTTTGGAAAAAACTTTACCATGCATAATGTATATATCAAATGTTTAAATGATTATTATATCAACCATATTTAACTAATCAAATTATATTTTCACCATGGATGACCTAATGACTTTAGTTCCTCTCTGATATAAGAACTTTTTTGTTAAAATGACTGAAATATCCTAAATGTTGTTACTATAAAGAAGTTAATACTACAACAAAATTTAATTATACTTAATTCTAATACAAAATAATTTATATTTCAATTCACTTTCAATTATATATTGATTGAAGAAATAATTTTAACCTAAGAACATAGATACGCACTCCAAGTTAGTGTGATTATTAAATAGCTGTCGTTGGTACAAGTCTCACTCATGCACACCTCAAGCATTTTACACACATTAAGCTGATGCAGCTTTAAATATATGATTTCCCAAACTAAATGAATTAGAAAGAAATATAATGTATAAAATGATAAAATTATTAGTCAAATAAAAGTAGCTTTTAAACCCAAAATAGGAAGTTAGGATTGCTTAACTTGTGACTTTTGACTTGTTTTAGGCACTTTTAACTTGTTTTAATCACTTTTGTCTTTGCCAAATATTGAAATAAGTGAAAAAGAGTTTAAACCTCTTCATTGTTTATATAACTCTCTTTTGAATTCCAAAACACCTTTATTATCTTTTCATGAAATTAAAGTTATGAAAGTTGTGATGTTATTAAAAAAGGCTAGGTGCAAATAGTACGAGAAAATAAGAGAGTATAGTATGGTGCAAATAAAAAAATGTGTATACTTTAGGAGTACGATACAGAAAGAACTCTAAATACAATAGGTCTTTCTACTATTTCAGTTCGAGACCTCTACATATTTTTTATTCTTTCCTTTTTTGCCTTCCCAGCATTGAAATAAAACACTAAGAACTCAATATGTTTTGATCCTATTTCAGTTGTAAAACTCCTTTCCTTCTTTATATGTTGCATCAACTAAACTTGTGATGAAACGAAACCTAATTGAAGGCTTTCTTCCTCCGACATTGTTAGAGGTTGTCTTGATTTCTTACCATATTTGGTTTTCCTATCTCTTGACGGAAAGGACAACATATTTACCATAATTGAGTTTTCCTTCTTGTAGAAGGAAATATAATTCATCCATATTTGGCTAGTCCCTTTTCTTGTAGAAAAAGGTTTGGACTTCTATAAATTAAAGATCCTTCTTTCTCATTCAGTAGCATCCACAATATAGCCATATGGGATTTGAGAGTCGTGTTTAGGGGGAGAACTTTACGGGACAAGTGTTAGTGCGCCACTTGTGTTTGCCTCTTCGTGAGGTTGTTCTCTCGATATTTTATACTCTCTTTTATATAGTGGATTTCTCATCTCCACAGTGGATGTAGGTCAATTGACCGAACCACGTTAAATATTTATGTCTCTTTTGGTATATTTCTCTTTTGTTGTCGAAGTTATCGTCGTTCAAGGTTTGCTTTGCTAGCTCCCGCATGACACCTGACTTTTCGGTCCTAACAAGTGGTATCAGAGCGAGGTTCAAGATAGGTTCATCTTGGCAGATTCAGTTCTATCTACAACCTATTTGACGATAATCAAGATTTTTTATTTGAGAAATTTGACCGGAGTGCTACTCTCGGACAAACTTTGTGGTGGAGATTTGGAGATGCGACCTGTTGAAGATTATATGAAGAAGGTGGATCAAGTTTATTTTGTCTAGAAAATTCAGGCCAAGGGGGAGAATTGTTAGGGGTTGTCCTAATTTCTTACCTTATTTGGTTTTCCTATCTCTTGAAGGAAAGGACAACATATTTACCATAATTGGGTTTTCCTTCTTGTAGAAGGAAATTATAATTCTTCCATATTTGGCTAGTCCCTTTTCTTATAGGAAAAGGTTTGGACTTCTATAAATTGAAGATCCTTCTTTCTCATTCAGTAGCATCCACAATGTAGCCATATGGGGTTTGAGAGTCGTGTTTAGGGGGAGAACTTTACGGGACAAGTGTTAGTGTGCCACTTGTGTTTGCCTCTTCGTGAGGTTGTTCTCTCGATATTTTGTACTCCCTTTTATATAGTGGATTGCTCATCTCTGCAGTGGACGTAGGTCAATTGGCCGAACCACGTTAAATGTTTGTGTCTCTTTTGATATATTTCTCTTTTGTTGTCGGAGTTATCGTCGTTCAAGGTTTGCTTTGCTAGCTCCCGCATGACGCTTGACTTTTTCGGTCCTAACAGACACAACTTACATCAAACTACCACCTAGACATGACTGACACCCCGCTAAAGAGAGCAGTCTTGGAAAATCTCTTGGTACAACTGAATGATGGTATATTCGAGTTTAGAGACTTGGAAAATCCCCAAATCGCAATGAGAAAACAAAATTTTCCTCTAAAGAGATTTCAACATGCTCCAGCTTTGTGTTCATGTGATGGTTTGGTTTTGTTAAAGAGTCATTTGGCTTATATGGCATATGCTTTGTGGAATCCTTATACCAATGAATATGGAATTTTTGAATGTCCATATGTGGAAGCTTATAGCTGCAAAGCTCCACATGCTTGTGGATTTTGCTATGATTCTAATGTCGATGATTACAAGATTATATTGATCTATAAATCATTTTATGTTGTGTGCTATGTGAATAGGAATCATTGGATGAAGAAAACGAGTGACTATCCTAAAGTACAAGCACTTTTTGCAAGGTCATATGAGTGCAGTAAGGGAATTAGTGTTGACGGTTGTGTATTCTGGTCTATAGATCGGCAAATAAAAAACTTCGCAGATAGAATTTCTAAGATTATATATTTTGACATTAAATCAAATGAACTGAAGGAGTTACAAAGACCAGATTTTATACGTGACAATCAATTGTATCGTTTGGCTTCTTTGAAAGGTTGTATTGGTTTGTTTGAGGGGAGCATGAAAATTAGTTGCCATGTCTTTTGCAAGTATTTTGTAGGGAATACTGTGCTTTTGGGTTGCACTAGAAATGATAAAATTATCTTTCAAGCAGGAATTGGGCTTCGATATATTATAATCTATGATTCTAAACGACATGAATTCGTTAAATTTCTTCGAATATCTCCAGATTCACAACATTACATAATTCCAATATGTTTAGACAGATTATATATTCTGAAACCAATATCATGCGCAAGAGAAAACAACTCAAGTGATTAAGTTGTCGAGGTGCGTACAAGTTAGTCCGAACCCCACCATGAAACATCCATAATGGATTTTGTCAATAATACATTACTTTTGATGTTTGAGTTGTAATAACATTGCAGCTAATTTGCATATTATGATATATGTCATACTTTTTGTAATTTATAAATATTTTAAATAGATTATTTGTTATAATTTTGTGATTTTAATGTAATATTTATAATTATTTTTATTTTATACTATTTTAAAATTAGTAAAAATTAAAGGTTCGTAGGACTTGCGCTCTCTGTTTCAGGGCTTACGCCTCGCCTCGCCTCGCCTCGCCAGAGGCAGAACGACTCGTCTCACTCCCGGCCTTTCAAACAATGCATACAAATACAAAAAAATTTATTTAGAAGCGAATACTCCCAAGGAAACTAATTCAATCGATTATGAGAAAGGATGATACATAAAAGTAAATGGAGCTGGGAATAGTACTGTTATAAGTTTTATTTATTTTCAATTAACCCCTCTTAAGTTTACTATGTTTAGTTTTAATCCCCTTTTATCTTTTTGTCCCTAAAAAGCCACTAAGTAGCTAGATGGATAAATTTTATTCAGTCTCTGCTGTATATATTCAGCCAAGAAATCAATCCTAAACAGCTTCTGCTTTATTCAGCTTTTTCTTTTCTGCTTTATTTCCATTTTGGTATCTTTTTATTATTGCCCTAATTGTTTACCCGCAAAAAGTTACAATTGAATTTATACGTATTTTTTAGACAAGTGAATTAATTGGATCGTGAAATAATTAAATATTTGAAGAAATATGCAATACTTAGCCTTGAAGTGATGATAAAACAACAGAAACAGTAATTCCGGGAGCAGGACTACCGAGCACAAGAGCAGTAATAAGAAATCAAACAAAAAAATATCCAATAATTTCTTATTATTTTTACATGTAATTTGATTTCGTTTTTTCCCCCTCATATTGTTTCCTGGTTTATTTGAGCCAAGACTTTCAGTTTTTGATTTGCGAAATCTATGAATCTTATTTGGCACCGCTTTTCTCTTTCTAGTCTAGTTTATACAAACTTTAATTAATGTACAAGAATCCTTTTTCCTCACAACAATAATTTTTTAAAATCTAATTATTTTTCCTTCTCCTATTATTTGATGGAATTATTTTCCTTTTCTACATAATTAAGTTATATGAAATAAACCCTAATAAAAAGCTCATACCTACGCCACCCTTGCCCAACAGCAACAAACATAATGTCGTTAAAGAAAAAATTACATACGAGACCAGCCTTTAAAGATGATAAGCCCAATAATATTGTTCCCTTTGATATCCTATATTGCATCCTTATTAGGCTACCTGTTAACTCTTTGTTACGTTTTCAATCTGTTTCTAAGCCATGAAATGTTACAATCTCATTGCGATCAATCCAAAGCTTTGGGACGTGAAAATCTCTTATTTCATATGATTAATGGTGATGTTATTTTCGAGTTTAGATACTTGAAAAATCCACAAATTACAATAGGAATACAACAATTTCCTCCAAAGGGATTTGGACGTGCTAAAGCCTTGTGCTCATGTGATGGTTTGATTCTATTAGATTATGTTTATAAGAATAAGATATATGCTTTGAGGAATCCTTATACCAATGAATATGGAACTTTTGAATGTCAATATTTGGATAATTACAATTGCATAACTCCACTTGCTTGTGGATTTTGCTATGATTCTAGTGCGGACGAGTACAAGGTTATATTGACTTGTAAATCTTTTTATGCTATCGGTTAGGTAAAGAGTGTAAAGAGTAGAATCCTACTATATCTGAAACAATATGTAGCCTGATGCATTTAGGATAGTTCATTACTTGGTGTCCAAGTGTTGTAGTTTAGTTAGGACTCATAAGCCTCATATGTGTGTATATATATTCACGTTATAGATACAAAGAAATCTGCACTCTTATCATGGTATCAAGAGCCATAGTGGCTTAACAAACATCATTTTTTTCCCTTTATTGTAGCACTACAATAATACACCATGACTAAAGACATAGCCTCTTCAAGCAATACTATGATTTCATACCCTTCTACCCCAAATCTTGCTCATCAACTGCCCGTAAAGCTCACGTCGTCGAATTTCCTGTTATGGAAGACTCAGTTTCTTCCCATGGTGAGTGGTTGTGGTCTTAACCATCATATTGATGGTAACGAATCAGTACCAACTGAGTTTTTAGATGATAAACAATCTAATCCAGCCTATAAATCTTGGGTTCGTCAAGATCAACTCATGTTGAGTTGGATTGTTGCTTCGGTTTCGGAAAGTGTTTTACCACAGTTGGTTGGAGCAGAAACTGCTCGTGGAGCATAGGATAAACTTATGATAGCCTATGCCTCAGGTTCCAAGCCACAAGTTCGTGAACTAAAGAGCAACTGCATACTTTGCGTCGAGATAATTCCACCATTGAGAGCTATGTTCAAGGAGCCAAGGCGATTTCAGATAAGCTTGATGCTCTGCAACATCCAGTCCATAATGATGAACTCGTTGAGTTTGTACTTGCCAATCTAGGCCCTGCATATCCCCCGTTCACAAGAACCCTTGAATCTCGTCATGATGATATTTCGTTTGATGCCCTTTATGGCATATTATTGAACGAAGAAAGACAACTAAAAAGGGATGAAGCCCTTACTGTTATAGCCCCCACTGCTCATTACACTCAAAGCTCATTATCACTCACACAAGGCCGAGGTAAAGGCCGTTGAAGTGGAGGTCGAGGTCGTGGATATACTGGTGGTCAAGGATATTCCCAGCAATTCTAGAATTGTAATCATCTAAACTCCACCGGTACACAAGCAAAATATAACACTTCTGGAATTATTTGTCACAATTGCGAAGGCGAGGGTCATATCGCAAGATTTTGCCCTTCACCCAAGTCTAATAATGGTCCTAGAGTTAGTGGTCGTCTTTCTTCCAATTTAGTAAGCACTCCAACATATTCTAGACAGAACTGGTTGATGGATAGTTGCACCACGCATCATTTAACAGCTGATCTTGACAATTTAGCCATCCATTCCGAGTATCAAGGTACGGAGGAAGTAACCTTAGGTAATGGTTCAACACTGCCTATCTCTCATATTGGAAAAGGTTCTATATCTATTTCTAATCGTAAATTTTCTCTTGATAACATTCTTCATGTTCCAGATGCCAAACAAAATTTATTGTCCATTAGTTCTTTTACTACCTCAAGGAATGGTCGAGGAGGGATAAATTCACGGTCGAGGTATGACAAATCTTCAATAAAGTGTTATAATTGTCACAGATTTGGGCACTATACTTCTGAGTGCAGAGATGCAAAATCAAAAGTTGACGAGAAGGCTAATTATGCCGAGAACACAAGCGAATCAAATGGTAGTGTTCTCCTAGCATATAAAGGAGAAGCTGGAAACCAAGATGACGTGTGGTACCTCGACACCGGTGCAAGCAACCACATGTGTGGGAAAAGAAGCATGTTCATGGAGCTTGATGAGTCGGTAAGTTGGAGATCACGAGTTTATTTCAAATGTCTATTATGTGCCCAATATGAAAAATAATATTTTGAGTTTGGGACAACTCTTAGAGAAAGGTTATAATATTCACGTGAAAGATTATAACCTTTCAATAAGAGATGGCAAAAATAATCTCATAGCCAGGGTGCCAATGTCTCAAAATAGAATGTTCATATTGAATATTCGAAATGACGTGGCAAAATGCTTGAAAGCTTGTTACCAAGATAAGTCTTGGTTATGGCACCTTCGATTTGGGCACTTGAATTTTGGTGGATTAAAATTATTATCAAGTAAAGAGATGGTGAAAGGATTACCATCTATAAAGCATCCAGATCAACTATGCGAAGGATGCCTACTCGGGAAGCAGTTCAGGAAGCCGTTCCCAAAGGAGTCAAGCTCAAGAGCTCAGAAGCCATTGGAGTTAATACATGCTGACGTTTGTGGGCCAATCAAGCCAAGATACCTCGGTAAAAATAATTATTTTCTACTTTTCATTGATGATTATTCTAGAAAAATGTGGGTCTACTTCTTGAAGCAGAAATCATAAGTTTTTGAAGCCTTCAAGAAGTTCAAGGTCGCTCTCGAAAAAGAGAGTGGGCTAGAGATCAAAGCTCTAAGGACCGATCGAGGGGGAGAATTTACATCCACAGAGTTTCTAGAATTTTGCAAGCAAAATGGAATTCGCCGGCCTATGACAGTTCCAAGATCTCCCCAACAAAACGGAGTTGCAGAAAGGAAGAATAGAACCATTGTAGAGATAGCGCGGAGCATGCTTAAAACAAAGAACATACCAAGAGAGTTTTGGGTCGAAGCAATGGCGTGTGCGGTCTATCTAAACAACCGATCTCCAACACGAAGCATTTGGGGAAAAACTCCACAGGAAGCTTGGAGTGGTAGAAAGCCAGGAATTGCCCATCTCAGAGTATTCGGGAGCAAAGCATATGCTCACGTTCCCGATCAAAGAAGAAATAAGCTGGATGATAAAAGCGAGCCTTTCATCTTCATCGGGTACGATTCTAACTCTAACGGCTATAAATTATATAATCCATCCACGCAGAAAACGGTGATAAGCCGAGATGTGGAGTTCGACGAAGAAGGAGGATGGGATTTTGGCTCCAATAATGACTCTACCTTTATCCCTGAATTCGAAGACAATAAGATGGTCGAGAAAGCAGAGGATCTACAACAAGAGCCAGCCACTCCACCCACTTCACCCGTAGTAAGTGTTGAAGACTCACCGCCTTCTAGAACCGCACCGCGAACAAGGAGTCTACACAAGATATATGAAGACACCGAAAGGTTAGAAGATCTTACACTGTTGTGTCTATTTGCTGACTGTGAACCAGTTGATTTCAATGAAGCTGCGCAAAGTTCAAAATGGCGAGATGCAATGGACGAAGAAATTAAAGCCATAGAAAAGAATGACACATGGGAGCTTGCGACACTACCAAAAGGGCAAAAAGTTATTGGAGTTAAGTGGGTGTATAAACTTAAGAAGAATTCCAAAGGAGAAGTTGAGAGATATAAAGCAAGGCTCGTCGCAAAAGGATATAGTCAAAGAGCTGGCATCGACTATGACGAGGTATTTGCTCCAGTCGCTCGCTTAGAAACTATTAGATTAATAATTTCTCTTGCAGCCCAAAATAAATGGAAGATATATCAAATGGATGTCAAGTCAGCCTTCTTGAACGGAGTACTAGACAAAGAAGTCTACATCAAGCAGCCTGATGGCTATATGGTGAAGGGGCAAGAAGACAAAGTTTTAAAGCTAAAAAAGGCCCTATATGGACTAAAGCAAGCACCAAGGGCATGGAATAGTCGGATTGGTAAATACTTGGAAGAAAATGTCTTTACTAAATGCCCACATGAACATGCCCTCTATGTTAAAATTAAGGGTGAAGATATTTTAATTGTATGTTTGTATGTAGACGATCTTATCTTCACAGGAAACAATCCAAGTATGTTCAAGGAATTCAAGAAGGCCATGACTAGAGAATTTGAGATGACTGACATTGGGCTCATGGCGTACTATCTCGGTGTGGAAGTCAAGCAGCAAGAAGATGGAATTTTTGTCACACAAGAAGGATATGCAAAGGAGATCCTCAAGAAGTTTAAGATGGAGGACTGCAAAGACGTCAACACACTAATGGAGTGCGGGATCAAGTTATCTAAGAATGACGGAGGAAAAAAAGTAGACCCAACATTATTCAAGAGTTTAGTTGGAAGCCTGCGGTACTTAACGTGTACAAGACCGGATATTCTTTATGCTATAGGGCTCGTGAGTCTCTATATGGAAAATCCTACTACGGTTCACTTCAAAGCAGCAAAAAGAATACTCCGTTATCTCAAAGGTACGATTAACTTTGGACTATTCTATACCAGTACTAATGATTATAAGCTTGTCGGGTACAGTGATAGCGATTGGAGTGGTGATGTCGATGACCGTAAGAGCACAAGTGGCTTTGTATTCTACATGGGAGATACTGCCTTTACATGGATGTCAAAGAAGCAACCCATCGTCACCCTCTCAACATGTGAAGCGGAATATGTAGCAGCCACTTCCTGTGTATGTCATGCAATATGGCTGAGAAACTTATTGAAAGAGTTAAGTTTTCCACAAGACGAGCCGACCAAGATTTATGTGGATAACAAGTCAGCGATAGCTCTGGCCAAGAACCCGGTATTCCATGATCGCAGTAAACACATCGACACGCGCTATCATTATATCCGGGAGTGCATCATGAAGGAAAGTGTGCAATTGGAATATGTGAAGACACGTGATCAAGCGGCTGACATCTTCACCAAGCCTCTCAAGCAAGAAGACTTTGCAAGACTAAGGAGCTTAATCGGAGTTACAAGAAATCAAGTTTAAGGGGATGTTGAAAATGTAAACTTGATTTTTGGGCTTTTGGATTGGGCCACAATATTNTCTAGATTATATGGAATATAATAGTATGTTCTAGAGTAATCTTTGTTATGACTACATTAAAGAGAAAAGTGTAGAATACTCTAGAGACTTATTTGTATCCATTAGATTAGAATTGAAGTGGCTTAATCCTAGCCATTGGTTGAGATGGTGCCACTAGTATAAATAGGGGTGATGTCTTCAAGTTTTAAAATCAAGAAGTTGTAATACAAGTTAGCCTTTTCCCAAATATTCTAGCTTCTCCCTTCAAAATACCTCTCATTTCCAACAGATCCAACATGCTACTCTGAATCTGCAAAATTTGCTCACTGGCCAATGCATGACGAGTATGATGCACTTCTTCAGAATGGTACTTGGCAACTTGTTCCTCCATCAGAATCTCAAAATGTCATTGGGTGTAAGTGAATTTTCAAGACCAAAACAAAGCCTGATGTTTCTGTGGATCGTTATAAGGCCAGGCTTGTTGCAAAGGGATATCATCAACATCCTGGTGTTGATTATGTTGACACTTTTAGCCCAGTAGTAAAACCTGCCAAGATCCACCTTCTCTTATCCTTAGGTGTCACCAATAATTGGCACATTACTCTCGACATCTCCAATGCATTTCTGCATGTTCATTTAGACGAGATAGTGTATATGTCTCAACCCCCTGGGTTTGTGGATCCATATTATCCTAACCATGTCTGCCTACTCAAACGATCTCTATGTGGGCTTAAATAAGCCCCTCATATGTGGAACAAATGTTTGACAGATGTTTTACTTTCATATGGCTTCTCTAGATCTAAGACTGATTGTTCCCTCTTCTACTTCTCCTTTGGGAAAGAGAAGTTGTTTTGCTTAGTCTATGTTAATGACCTCCTTGTGCTAGGCACTAGTCCCACTCTCATCAGCTCTCTTATAGGCTGCTTGCAATCACAATTTGATGTACGTGATCTTGGGCGACTATCTTATTTTCTGGGAATCGAGGCAACATGGGATTCTTCGGGTTTGCATCTGTCTCAACGCAAGTATGTCAATGATTTGTTACGCCGAACCCAAATGGACTCTTGTACTTCCATTTCCCCACCAGCTACTGCACCATGTCGGTTGTCTACTACGGAAGGAAATCCATTTCATGATGATACCTTATACAGAAGTAAAATTGGTGCACTGCAATATCTCACTTTCACGCGCCTGGATATCGCTTTTGCCGTGAATAAAGCGTCCCAGTTCATGCACAACCCACTGGATTCTCATTGGTTTGCTTTTAAACGAATTTTACGTTATCTTAAGGGTACTTCATCGCATGCAGACTCTTATCAAAGAGGAATTACTGGAGGAAGGAAACAAGTGTCCCTAGTAAAGTACAAGGACTTGAAGCAAGGTCAATGGAGTGTTGCGATTATATACTTTGACGTGAAGTCAGATGAATTGAATGAGCTTCCAAAACCAGATTTTATAGGTGAAAATCAATTGTTTCGTTTGACTTCTTTGAAAGGTTGTGTTGGTTTATATGGTGGCCGCACCCATAGCGACTATTTGGATATTTGGATCATGAAAGAAGATCAATGGACATTGTTTGCTATGGATTTGTAGAGGATAGTGTGCTTTTGGGCTGCACTAGAGATGGTGAAATTATCTTTTAAGTGGGAAAAAGGGGTTCAATATTTTGTAATTCGTGATCCTAAAGGACATGAATTATTTAGGACAGTTCGAATATCCAAAGATTCAAAACGTTACAAAGTTCCTTTATTATGTTTAGAGTTTATATTTTCCAAAACCTAAGAGAATTATGTGGTCTTAAATCAAAAGAAGGGGATCTTAGTGAGTAATTTTGAGTTTTTTTTGTTTTATATTTTCTTACTATTCCTTCTCTGATGATTCATATGGTTATACATATAAGTTGATTTTTGTTCTTATTTATTTTTAAAATATCCATAATACTCTTTTGATAAAATTGAGTACCTCTAGTTTGTTTGAATGATTTTTACCTATGGAACAATGGATTTAGTGGTGTGGCGTTGTTACCTTTCTTTTTTCTATTATCTTGCACCTCCTTATTATTAAATAATCATATTTTATTATTTAATTTTTTTTTTGTATACAATAATTCTGTAATGTATCCTAATCCTTTTTAGGAGAAGTGCACAGTTAGCCACTAATAAGACATGTATTTACTTTTAAGTCACTGTTTAAAATGTCTTTAGTCTTTAGCCACTGCTTTAATAAACTTTACCCGCCCGGACGAAAATACTCTTCTGCTCATAAAGTTCAGGACCAAGTGTCCTTAACTTATGAGCTTGTTACTGTAAGTTCAGGACTAGTTGTCCTTAATTTTTGTGCTTGTAAATCTACGTTAAGCTGTCTGTCCTTAATTTCTGTACTTGTAACTCTAAGTTAAGGACCAAGACTCCTTAATTTTTGAACTTCCAACTCTAAGTTCAGGACCAAGTGTCCTTAACTTATGAGCTTGTTATTGTAAGTTCAGGACTAGCTTTCCTTAACTTATGAGCTTGTAAGTCTAAGTTAAGGTCTACTTGTCCTTAGTTTTTGAGCTTGTAACTCTAAGTCAGGACTACATGTCCTTAACTTTTGAACTTGTAACTCTAAGTTTAGGATTACCAGTTCTTAATTTTTGTGCTTGTAACTCTAATTTAAGGACTACCTGTCCTTAATTTCTGTGCTTGTAACTCTAAGTTAAGGACCAAGTGTCCTTAATTTTTTAACTTTAAACTATTAAGTGGCAACAAAATCTCTACTTTGCTTAGAGAGTGCAGTTTGTGCCCAGTCAATGATCTTTATCTGAACTGTTTCTCCATGTTTACAAGCTCTAGGTAATATTGAGTTAATGCAACTGATCAAAAACTGTATCCCACGAGCAGCTCCATTGTCCCAAATCCCTTCCCTAGCTGCTGCAAAGAAGTTGCTTGAAGGAAAATGTGCTGCATCACTTCCATAACATTCAGTAGCTATTAAGTAATTATTTTTTCTGTAATAAATTCAGAAAGCAAATCACGTTACAACTATTTATGGGTGTGATGGGTGCGTGCCTCTATTTGGTGGAAGTGAAGAATGCTTGTCATCGTAATTTGCAGTTTATTCAAAAACATCTTGGGTTTTGAACAATGTAGCACACCTTTGCAAATGATAACATGTCTCTGCATCGAACTTGAGCGAGTGAAGCGAGGGTTTGGGAAGAAAATCAATGGAAGAAAGGGTAGAAATAACTTTTCATATTAATTTTAATAGATTAGTGGTTATTTTTGCTCAACATTAGAATTGCTGGATAAAAAATAAAGAGAAATTTTCATAAACCACTAATCTTTAGTGGTTATTAGCTAGTTGTAACCTTTGCAAATGATAACATGTCTCTGCATCGAACTTGAGAGAGTGAAGCGAGGGTTTGGGAAGAAAATCAATGGAAGAAAGGATAAAAATAACTTTTCATATTAATTTTAATAGAGTAGTGGCTATTTTTGCTCAACATTAGAATTGCTGGATAAAAAATAAAGAGAAATTTTCATAAACCACTAATCTTTAGTGGTTATTAGCTAGTTGTAGCTACCATTTACTATATTACTTCCTATAGCTATGTTTTCAGGTTTTTTAGAGTGTATTCGATGTATTTAAGCTACTGTATTCATGAATACAGTAGCTATGAAACAGGGGATTACAGCTAGACATATTTTTGTATTCGAGTGTATTCGACTGTATTCACGGCGTGAAACAGGGGATTACAACTAGATATATTTTTGTATCCGAGTGTATTCACGGCGTGAAACAGGAGATTACAACTGTTTTTAAACGGAAAGTGAATCAATTAACATAATAAACTCCTAATATAACTCAAAAAACTCAATTATAACATACTATTTTTTTATTTCCAGTTATAAAAAAGATTCTCAACCGAAAAACACCCCAAAAATATAGCAATCTTCAGAGAAATTATATAATACATCTGAATACATAAATTATATTAATTAAAAAAATCCTATAAATACATTCATGGAATATAGCGAGATTGTGAATATAATGAAATACATAGGATACAGCGGGATACATTGAAATACAATAAAAAAAAAAGACAATGATTACAATGAAATACATAGAATACATCGAGATACATTAAAATACNACCTTTGCAAATGATAACATGTCTCTGCATCGAACTTGAGCGAGTGAAGCGAGGGTTTGGGAAGAAAATCAATGGAAGAAAGGGTAGAAATAACTTTTCATATTAATTTTAATAGATTAGTGGTTATTTTTGCTCAACATTAGAATTGCTGGATAAAAAATAAAGAGAAATTTTCATAAACCACTAATCTTTAGTGGTTATTAGCTAGTTGTAACCTTTGCAAATGATAACATGTCTCTGCATCGAACTTGAGAGAGTGAAGCGAGGGTTTGGGAAGAAAATCAATGGAAGAAAGGATAAAAATAACTTTTCATATTAATTTTAATAGAGTAGTGGTTATTTTTGCTCAACATTAGAATTGCTGGATAAAAAATAAAGAGAAATTTTCATAAACCACTAATCTTTAGTGGTTATTAGCTAGTTGTAACCTTTGCAAATGATAACATGTCTCTGCATCGAACTTGAGAGAGTGAAGCGAGGGTTTGGGAAGAAAATCAATGGAAGAAAGGATAAAAATAACTTTTCATATTAATTTTAATAGAGTAGTGGCTATTTTTGCTCAACATTAGAATTGCTGGATAAAAAATAAAGAGAAATTTTCATAAACCACTAATCTTTAGTGGTTATTAGCTAGTTGTAGCTACCATTTACTATATTACTTCCTATAGCTATGTTTTCAGGTTTTTTAGAGTGTATTCGATGTATTTAAGCTACTGTATTCATGAATACAGTAGCTATGAAACAGGGGATTACAGCTAGACATATTTTTGTATTCGAGTGTATTCGACTGTATTCACGGCGTGAAACAGGGGATTACAACTAGATATATTTTTGTATCCGAGTGTATTCACGGCGTGAAACAGGAGATTACAACTGTTTTTAAACGGAAAGTGAATCAATTAACATAATAAACTCCTAATATAACTCAAAAAACTCAATTATAACATACTATTTTTTTATTTCCAGTTATAAAAAAGATTCTCAACCGAAAAACACCCCAAAAATATAGCAATCTTCAGAGAAATTATATAATACATCTGAATACATAAATTATATTAATTAAAAAAATCCTATAAATACATTCATGGAATATAGCGAGATTGTGAATATAATGAAATACATAGGATACAGCGGGATACATTGAAATACAATAAAAAAAAAAGACAATGATTACAATGAAATACATAGAATACATCGAGATACATTAAAATACAGTGAGAAAAAGGTAACAGACTCTTCAAGTTGCTCAACCCCAAACTCCGTCGTCTTTTTTCAAGAATAACTCTAATGTCGTTTCGTCGATAGCAGATTTCGAACCTAGCTATATGAAATATTCATTGTCAGCCCCAATTTATTCTTTATCTTCTGATCCAAATGTTTAAAGGCCCCTGCTGGACATATTGCCATATATTGTATTTCTGAAATTTCAGTATCTTACGCTTCAAGCCTTTGAATTTGGTGTGTTGCGTGCCGATGGAAACGTTTCTTTTTCCGGTAAGTTTCAGAGGCATCGCCACCGCCGCTGCTGGAGGTAAAACCGCCTCCGGTGCCGATGTATTCCATTGAGGATCTTTACTGGGAGAAATCAATAAAACCTTGGATAAACCAATCATGGTTGTATTCATGGAGAAAAACTCGCGTAGAGAAAGAGAGGGTGGAGAAAAAACTGAAAGAATGAGAGAGAAAGATAAATCAAAGCATATTTTATGGCTTAAGGGTAGGAGGTGACCATAAATAGATATTTGGCTATAAAAATCAAAAGGTAGCTATGAAATATAATTTTTTAAAATGGTATTTATATAAAATAAATAAGGTATCAACCTTTGCTATAGGAGGTAAAAATTTCAAAAATAAATACCACCTTAAATAGTGGCTACCCCACACTATTTTTACACTTTTTTTTTAGTATTGTTGCAAGTTTATCTTTCATATTGTTTGTGCATGACATCATGAAACGGCAGTAAACATTACAATCGGTTTGAACGTTGTATTCATTAAACAGTACATTATAATACAATACGATACATTATGAAACAACACGTAACAACAATCCATCAAACTTTCTCTCTCTACACTCATTTTTCTCTGCCTTCTCACTAAATGTTAACTGTCGCCACACCCAGCTCAACCCAGAACCAGCCGCGATGGGCACATTCGAGGGACATAAAATACTCCCTACTAAATACTGATTTCATACCCGGAACTTAAACTAGAGATATCTAATTAAAGATGAAAAGTAGTTTGGCACTCCACCACAACCCTGTGTGTTACACTCCAATTCATTGGTCCAACTTCTACAGCTATTATACATTTATACTTCTTTTTTCTCTCTTTCAAATTTTTAAAATGGTGTTAAAATTAAAGCTTTTTTTCTTTTAGTTCAAATCCTGCAGTAGTGGTGTTTCCTCTCTTTTGTGTTACTTCTTGTCATCTTGCATTTTCCTTGGAACAAGAGTTTAACCATTTATAGTATGAAATTTTCCTCTCTCATGGAGTTTGAAATGTTTGGGCATTTTCATATAGTTTTTTTTTTTTTTTTTTCTAAAAAGTTTTTGTGAGAACAATTGTGAATTTGGCTTAATATTATTAATGCTATGGTGTTACCAATTAAAAAACATTTTGTGAATCATAAGATTTAGTATATTAATCCTCACTAAAAGCTTTTATTTAGAAGCAAATAAATCTGCATTCCATAATTTTCACGTTTTTGGTAGTAAAACACAGATTATATTCACATTTTTTAAGAATGGAAAATAACTAACTGAAACCACATTATATGAGGCCAGGTTATGTGCTTCTATCAATCTCAACCTTTGATATTTCTTTCTATTTCTTTTCAGAATTCTTTTCTACTTCTTCTGATTGACACCATATAATGTATACTAATAGTGACAGAAAATGTAGTAAAATAATCCTCTAAAAGTTAAGGAAAATGTGTAATAAAAATCATTGGAGAAATCCACAACAATTTTTTTGTTTTTTAAAAAGAGATAATAATAGTAACCCTCTAATAAATAGTGACTTACAACCTACTCAAAAAGCAGCATAGTAACTAAGATAATTATATTAAATAGAAAATATTACAAAAATTGACATTCCTTGGGCACATGAATTATTGAACACTACTATAGTATTTTTTTTTTCCTTCAGAAATTCTAATAAAAAGCAGAAAATAGCCAAGTCGCGACGTATTCACGTCTTCATCATTTTTAATTATGCATCGTCTCAGAAACACAGCTAGTGTAATTATACTGCGTTAGTCATTGTTGTTGTAGTCTCAGAAACACAACATACATGCCCTCCTCCGTGTTGATACATCATAGCATCAATTTCATCATCATCTTTTAATCCCGACTTCATTATATTGTCCAAAAAAAACATACAAAAAGAAGAAAAAAAAATTTAAACATGAGGGATATGAATATGTAGAGTGTTAAAATATCGAATTAATAATAAATCATATTATGGAAATTAAAAGGCTAACTTACTTCATTTACTGTCTTCTTAGAGTAAAGGCGTTTGCCATTGAACAAAAACCTAAATGTTTTATACTCTAATATTTGTTTACTCTTAGAGTAAGCCTTGAATATCTCTTTCATAACTGAAGTTGGCTTCACTTTGAAGTATACAAATGAACCATCCTACAAAAAGTTAGTAAAAAAAACCAAAACAAGACAGAAATATCAATAAATATGTAGTATTAAAAACTCATTGCTGTTTGTAAAATATATATATATATATATGAACAGAACAATAATATATATATATAAAAGTTAGTAAAAAAACCAAAACAAGAAAGAAAAATCAATAAATTTTTCACAATAAACATGATTTTCTTATTTGATTTATTCTTTTGTTCTTCTTCAAACAAAGTTTAAAAAAGAAAAAAACTCATTGCTGTTTGAAAAAATACAAAAAAAAATAAAAAAAAATGGAATAATATATACAGAAAGTGCAATGATGAACCTGGGATTTAATTCTGAGATTTAAATGTTGATTTTGGTGACTTGGTTCCTCTAATGGCCTCTTTTTGCTACTTTCTCCTACCATTTTATTTTCTTTGTTCTCTTATTTTGTGGAGAGAAATGAAGAAAATTATAGAGAAGAGGAAGGTAGAGTACTTACTAATGAGTAAATAAGGAGCAAAGAAGAAACTCTTTTAAGTGGGAGAAACAAAAAGTGGAAAAAAAATTCAAGCGAAAAATGGTATCTCTAAATTAGAGTCGTGTTTAGATATAAGTACAATTTTGGGTTTTTTTCAATTTTTGTAAGTGAACTGAGTGAAAAGTTTGAAAAACAAATTTTAGAGTTTTTCATATTTTTGAAAAATCTCAAAATTTATCTTTAAATAAAAATTAAAAATTTTACGTCAAACAATAATTTAGAAAAGATTGAAAATTTTTCGAGTAAAACTGAAATTTCCTTACGTCCAAATGGGCTCTAAGTGGGCGTTTGGACATAAGAATTGTAAAATTTCGTAAAAAAGTGAAAAAAACTTTCAAGTTAAAATGGTATTTGAAAATTAAAGTTGTGTTTGGATATGAATATAATTTTGGACTATTATAACATTTTTGTGAGTATTCTGAGTGAAAAATTTTGAAAATTTAGAATATAAATTTTCACCTGAAAAATTCATCTTCGGGTGAAAATATAATATTTTATGGTCAAATACTGATTTTGAAAATAAGTATAAAAATTTGGAAAAATGTAAAATATTTTTCATGGCCAAACGGGCTCTAAATACTTGGAGAAAGACATGAAACCATAAAGGTAATAAAACTTTTTAAAAGTCAAAATTTATAGCCATGTTACTTCTAAAATGGTGATAACATAGGAAAAAGGGAATAGTATTCGCTGTTTCGGTCAGTCAAATTTCATGTCCATAATAAGTCAGTAGAAAAGAATCCTAGGGACATTTAATTTTATTTTTGAAAAAAAAAGGAAATTTCTTAACTATTTAATTTACAGTTTAAACCTTGATCGTTGGATGAATTTTCATCTTACCGTCAAGGAAAGATTTGCCAATGGTCTAAGCTAGTGTTTGTACATAAAATTGGTTGAACTTGAAAAAAAAAAGTTATTGAGAATGAGATGAAAAATAATTTAGATTGGTACGGTTTTGCCTGATTTTCGGGTTTTTTTTTTTTTTTTTTACATGAATATTATTTCAATTTTACTTTGTTAAAGTTATAAATAAAATTTTGATAAGTAAATATATGTCAAATAAAAATTTAGAAAAACTAATATATAATTTAATAAAATATTCTTATTGGAGATATTTTTTTAGTAACATATGATAATTATATTCTTAGTCGTCTAAAAATACTAGTTTTCGTACCAGCGCATTGCGCGGAGATTTTTGAAAATAAAAAAATAGTATCAAAATTTACTTGAGTAATACGATAGTCACAAAGAAGCATGATAAAATCCGATCCTATAATTTTTATTGGCTTGTTATATATTGTGAAGTTTTTTGTCTTTATAATATTTAAGTATATAATCCACACATATTATATGTTTCAAACAAAGAGAAAATCAAGATAGCAGAAATAATATTTACTTAAAGCTTCAGGCTAGTGTTGTAAACCAAATTTTTGGGGCTCTACCATTCTTTGATAAGTCTTTACCTATTTGCACGAAGAAATAAAAATGTTAGTAACCCATAGAGTGTTGAAAATTTTAAGAATAACTTATAGACTTGATGTCAACCAAATTTACCTTGGCATCTTTATTTCTTTCTCTTGACCAACGCGATATTTTGTCTTATAGTTGTCAAGATAAATAAATAAATAAAATAGAAATGTGTTGACTTATGCAAATGTAATAGTTTTCACATGTAAAAATTTTAAAAAGGTATAAGAAAATTTTGAAATCAATACGATTTTAATTTTACAGAAAGTAAATCAAAATACACACCAACTTTGCTTAATGAGTACTGCATAATTTGCTAATTTTCGTCTCGCCCAAAATTCTTGCATACTTTTTGGAACTTTGCAGCTGCCTCATGTTTTGGTTTGCTAGTATATACCAACAACTGTAATAATTGGCATGTTTTTCCTTTAAAGATCGGGATTTGACAAACTTATCATTTTGGGAATGTCAACCAAGTGATTCTAGTGGACCGTATAAGCTTGTGAGAGTGAATTTGATGCACGAAAACAAACTTGAATTTTGAATAAGCATTTTATGGGCCTTAAAAGTACAAGTTCAGAAAGAGATGACAATGGCACATACCTAAAGCACATGCTGAACCGCAAATAACTGATTTTCACCAAGTAAATATGTATTTGAATTTAATAAGGATAAACATATATTTGAATATGATCTTGAGAAAGATCACTTGTGACACAAATTGACACCTGATAACAAAGCAAAATAGAATCAATACATTTAATAGAAAAAATCAAAGAAAATAGTTGAGGCTCTTATGTGCCACACCCAACATAATAGGCATCCTCACAATTAAGGGAGTTCAAGAAAAGAAGGACAAAATGGCTATCTCTTAAGCCTTTATCCATACAAAAAATAAGCACTGGATTTAACTAACCTAGTAGTATGAATACTATTTTCCATCTCATTTTTTGTATCATAAAATAAATATACAATTGTGCAAATTTTGGGGTAGAGCCATCTGGAGGTAATACGTTTCCGAGTTGATGATAATTCTGCCTAGACACTTTGAATGTTCTCGGTCCCTTTGGTTGACACAAACATCAACTTTTCTTCCCATTAGTGTAAAAAAATGAAATTACAAGTTTGAATAATATATCTGAAGATTATTCTACCAAAAAAATGTCTTAATTAAACACAACCACTGAGAATTCTATTGGATTCCAGCTACATTAAATCATATATAAAAAATTCATGTTAATCAATTTTAAATTATTCAAAAGATTTGAGCACTTACCAGAACAACTTAAATGGTCTTGTGAAGTAGCAATTCTGAGACTTAATTTTTTATATTGCATAATAAGTTAAATCTGTGTTCTCGTGACCAATAGGCCTTTACCCTTGTCCTGCTTTGTATTTGAAGATGAACAACTTTCAAAGTCTGCGATAAACAAATTAAGATTTTCATTTAACTTAAGATTCTAGATCTTCCAAATAAATATAGATAACAATTAGATAGAAAATAAAAAATAAGACATGAAGAAAGGCAAACAATTTCGTAAATGTCGCAGGGGAAGGGACTTTGGTTTATATGCAAGTGGTCGTGAGTTGTGATGAAGAAACAATAACCTATTCTGGACTTCACAATTGTTCATGCTTATCACAGAATTAAGGGAATCATATGTCACGACCCAAGCTCGTCCTCATACTCACGAGCTCGGGCCAACTCCGATCGAAGGTGTATCAGTTCCTTTTCCTTCTTGGCACAAAGAAGTCGGAGGGTTCTCCTCATTCGAAGATCTATGAAACTCGGCCTCAAAGCGACATAGCTCAGCCTTAAATTTGTCGAAGGCCTACATAAAGAAAATTTCATTTTGATAAAGGAAGAAAGTATAAAGTTAGAAAGATTATAGTACTATAAAAAACTCACAGTTGAACAAAGTCGTTGAGCCTCCTCGAAGATCGAATTTGCATCTGCTGATTCAGCCTCATCGAACCCATTAAAGCAACCTTCGAAGGGGTCGTTCTCACTTGGGACTCCACCTATCTCGGGCGTCTTCAGGTCCCGAGAATCCCTAATGTCATCTTCAGAGAAAGATGGAAATGATTGTGAGTGACCTACTGGCACGGCCTCGGGGAAATCACCCGAGGCGCTCTGATCGGGCAGAGGTGCTTCGATGCTTATTTCCTTCGAAGTATTCCCTGAAGTCTGAGAAGCAACTGGTAAATCAGGAGACGAAGGGCCTTCGTCCTTTTTCTTCTTTTGATCTCCTCCTTCGAGGCTAAGGGCTTCGGTTGTTGTGGGCTTGACTGCCTCAGAAGGCTTTCTGGTTTAAGTCACCAATATCGAACCCTCCACTTTGTCGTCATCATCGCCTATGGATCGACGGATGAAGTCGAAGTCTTCATTGATGACTACATTCTTCTTACGTCCCCGAGCTGGCTTTGCTTCGCTTTGGGAGTCCTCGTCCTTCGAGGACCTTTTTCTCTTATTATCTTTATTTGGCTTCGAAGCCGAAGGCTCCTGTTCTTCACCGAGAGAGGGTGACCTAATCTCGAAGAACTCGCTAATACCTGTAACAGAGAAGTTAGGTCCTGTGAAGAAAAGTATCTTTTAAAAAGGAAGAAGTATCATAACATATAACATGGTGCTTCGCCTCCCACTTGCCCCTCGACAAGTCCAGCCACTTGCGTTTATCGTATGTCGAAGTAGCTGCCAGTTTGCGAGCCCAGTCCTCAAGGTCGAGGACCGCATCAGGCATCCACGGGACCAATGAGAGAAAAAGGAACGGTCACTCGAAGTATAGCAAGATTGATGAAAAGAAGATAAAGCATTGCATTTTACTAACGTGTGAAGTTCCATTTCTCGAGGAATGACAGGAACCCCGAAGGAATTATGTCGATAGTCCTCACTATAATGAACCGACTCATCCAGCCTCGATCCCTGCTTTCGTCGTTGCTAGCGAAAAAGGATTTGGTGGACTGGTGTTAGAGCTTGATTAGACCTCGGAAATGATGAGGCTGATACAATCGAATGAGATGGCTGAGAGTGAATTCGATCCCGGCCTTTTCGACAAAAACCTCATCATTAGCACGATCCACTAGAAGGATGGGTGGATCTGGGCCAGGGTAACTTGGTACCATTGGCATAACTCGAGCACGAGTGGGTCGAGGGGACCTAATGTAAAAGGATACGTATACACGGTCAAAAACCCCTCTACGTGGGTCGTAATATCCTCTTCATGAGAGGGTATTTGCATAACGACCTCCTCCCCCCATCGGCACTCTCTCCTCACAGCTTCAAGATGTATCTCCTCGATTGATCTTATGTACCTCGAGACATTTTCTCGATGACCAGGGACATCGGGGGATTTCTCTACTGTAAATCCCTTCTTCAAGGAGAAGTTGTTCGGAATAATCTCATTAAGCGTCGGCGGTTTGTCATCGGCCGAACGGGAAGTGGAAGTAGAGGTTCTTCCTTTATGAGGAATGGATTTGAAGGTTCCTTCTTTCTGAGGAACTGATTTGGATGTTTTAGCCATGATTTCTTTAGAATAAGAAGGAAGAGATGAAAATACCGACGCAACTTAGAACTGATGCGGTGGAAGAACTGGTGGTGAAAGGTAAGTTTGTAGAGGAAGATGGTTGATGCAAATGATAAATTTCTAATGAGGGGGGAGAAGTAAGTATATATAAAAGAAAAATGGCGATTTTTCGTTGATGTTAATGATCGACCGGCTCTGACGAGCAATTATGGCTTTTGGGGAAGAGAACCGACGGTGCATTTTGGCCACTTCAATGCTTTCGTCATAAGAATGATGTCATCGCACAAGGTTACGAAGGGTCGAGAATTCAAATAGTTTCTTATCATTTCATTCTAAGAAACGCGTGGACTATCTATAAACGGTCGATTTCGGGGATCCCGATATCGAGGCCTCTACGGCATTCCGAGCCCGAGCTCGAGAGGCTCGAAGTAGAGTCTGAAGTTCGACCTCAATAAGGCGTACCTTGAGAGAGTATATCGAAGGCCTATCACGGCCTACATCGAAGTAGTATAAAATTGATGATCGTCATGGAAAGGCGGGAAATCTCCAAGGACACGTGGTTAGAGCTGATAAGGTCTGCAAGAGATAGTACAAGTCCGTACTAGGCCGTTATAAAACTGTACCAATAGCATTCTTTGTCATAATTAGATGTGTACTATGTTGGAGTTTTTCCCTCCTATATAAAGGGGACCCCAATCATTTGTAAAGGGACAACATTCACTGCAATAGAACATTCTACTCTGATTTTATCATTTAACGTGCTCCTTCAGCTTTATTGTTCTTCATTTATTGTTCATAATTTTTTATCATCGACTGACCTCGAGACTCCGGAGACAACCCGACTCGAGGCCCCCATTCCTTTGACAACATTAGTTTGACTATCACTTTTGCTTACTTACACTTATCTTTTCTTGATTATTAACTAATATTGGAATAAATCACATATTTTTAGAATCACAAATCAAATATAATTGTTAACACCATTTTTAAGGTAAACAAGTATAAGTTATCCTGAGACTAAAATAAGTACCAGGATAACTTATACCTTGTAGAGGGTGGGATAATTTGTGCCGAGATAACTTATACCTTCTTTTTAGAAATTATGCAATTGTCATTTTTAATACAACACATCAAACAGTGAATAAAAAATAATACTAGAATAACTAATCCCAACATTACTAATCGCAACAAAATTTATCCCGGCATAAATCTTATTCAAAACAAATGACCCCTCAAGGGGGTATAATGTCATAGATGGAAGGGGAATTGGTAGTCATTTACTGAGTGGGATCTTTGGTTATAGATTGGGCATTGTTTGTGTTAGCCCAATAGTCTGTATTAGCCCAACAGTAGTGTTCTCTTTAATAATAGTCTTTCATATTAGAAAATATAATTTTTTACAACAATATCGAAGGTAATAAATTTAAATACGTGCCTAACATCTTATTGTTTGAATTATTCCTTACTAGTAATAATAATAATAATAATAATAATAATAATAATAATAATAATAATAAATGAAGTTAAAAGGATTGATGTCATTTATGAATATTATATAAACAAAAAGTACGAAAAAAATAATAATACTAATATTGTTGCATACGTTTATATACATATGTGGATATACATATACTTGTGTAAATATTTTCTTAAAAGGTGCGAACTCGATGTCTTGCTTGTGGCCACAAGAGCAGCCTCAGGAACGAGTGACACTTGATCTTCTCTTAACATTGAAGGCATATAATGTAATCAAAATTCACTATAAATCCAAAACCGATGTAACAAACTTCTATATGGCAATTATTTATTAGTATCAAACCATTTAAATCTAAAAATTAAAATTCATAAAAGAAAATCTAAACAAGTTCTATCATGACGTACAGTAACAAAACATAATAACTACCGTAATAAGTTTCCATTTTATAGAACAAATTGAATTCCACAAATAAATGGATATAAATGCAAGATATTGTTCTCTTATTAAAACCCACAATTCTTCATTTTTTCTTGTTGTTTGTCCTATCAAGTTTCTGACAAAGTTGATATTTTGAGAATACTCATAAATATTTTTAGTAATAAAAATTTATTTATAAACCCAAAACTAACAAATACTCGTAAGTGAAGTACCTCGGGATTAATGTCATCATTTTGTTCATAAAAATGAATAGTGTTATCTTCATCGGCTTGTTGATGCAGGGGATTTTTCTTGAGTCCACACAACACTGTACTTCTCGTGTTGTTATCAAGAACTAAGTCTAACCCGGGATAGTTTGGATCCAAGGAGTATTAAGTCGTCATCTATTTAAAAGCATTATTCTCATAGCAATTCTATACTCCATTGTACCGCATTGGCTTCTTGACACAAAGACGTTGATTATTGGCTCTGTTGACAATGTTTGTAGGGTTTCCAGCATCAACCCATTTTACTCTCCAAATTTTTCTACTGAATCCTGCTTTTGCACTTTTCAAAATTGACATAAAGTATTTGACATTATGAGTTCTTCTACTTCCTACGCCGGCTTGGAAAATAAGCCACGAGGCATCAGCACCATACGAATCTTGAAACGAGAAGGATTCCGACGGTGGCAGCGCTCCACCAATAACACAGCCAGAAAGAAAATCAATCAGATCACTTTCATTTGGTTGGAACCTCCAACCTTTCTTTGGTGTCGAAAATTTAGCCATTTATTAAGCAAATAAAGAGATTTTATGCTCCGAAGAAATTGGAGGAGATTTTAGGTTAGAGAATTTCTTCAAATGCATCATATATTTATAGGCTATCAAGGATCGCTTATTTGAATGCTCCTTGGAGGGCAAGCATAGCCAAGAAACGGAAGTCTGTGGGCAGGAATTTCACTTCTAAAGGCAATGTCGTGTCTTACTATTTTGCTTTTCAGTGCCGCACTTATTTACTAGCTATCACTTTTGCTTTTTATCTTTCTGGATTTCATGTTATTCCTATTTTTCTTATGATTTCTGTGATGATACTGATATTGTCTCCTTTTCCTTTTGTCTTTTTATTCTCATGAGCCGAGGATCTTTCAAAAACAGTCTCTTTACCCCGAAGGGGTAAGGGTAAGGTCTGCATACGCACTATCCTCTCCAGACCCTACTAGTGAGATTTGGATTGTTATCGTCGTCTTTTATCGGATAAAGGGAAAAATAATCAATTTGCAAACTATAAAGTAAAAATGTAGTATCATTCTTCGCCACTTGTTATGGTTCCACACTTGTGATAGTACGTATTGTTTCTTTGCATTTATTTCTTTTAATTAATGTTTTCAAGTTACTTTATAGGTTTCACTCAATTTTCCTTCAGAGTACGGTTAGTTCTTTTTTTTTTTTTTTTTTGTTCAAATGAAGCAGTTTTGATATTTTCAGTCAAATGATGATCTGATTAGCATAAGATGTTGCAGTATATATAAGGTAAAAATGCTTTGCCTCGCACCCCCACTTTTGAAAACTCTTGATTCAAATAACCTGCTAAACATCATCCCTCTCGATAAATAATCGAAATTCCCTATTTTATTAAACCGGGATGCCCGTAAAACCTCGAAAATTCGAACCAAACCGACCAAAAAATTAATAATTTATTGGTTTTGTTTGGTTTTGGTTTAGAATCTTAAAATCGATCAAATTTGATTTGGTTTTGTTTTTAATAAAAAAAATAACCGCAAAAAGCCAAACCAAACCGACTATAGAAGTACCTATTTAAATTTTTTTATTACACCTATATACATATATACTTTTATAATTTCCATTTGTCTTTATTGTTAAACCATACCCTTAAAATGGCGTTTCTCCATATAATTCATAGAATTAATCCACTGAAATGGGCATATACATGCATGGTGCTAATTTGCAAATAACTATGGATAATTAGTGCGCTTTATTTGGATACAGGATGGTGCTAATTACGAATAAAGCACACTAAATTAATTAGCACCAACTTGGTGTTAATAGTGCCTTGGCTATACTGTAACTGTAAAATCTTCAAATAAATTTAAAAAAAGTTGATTTATCTACTTTTTTTTGTTCAGGTAAAAGTTTTTTTCTTCCATTTCTTTTTGGGCTATTGAAAGGAAATGCATATGTTGAAATATTTCATTGATTGGAAGATAAGGGGCATTATTTAAAATTAGCATTGTGGAAGGTTTATGAACTTATGATTTCTATACTTCCAATTCATTTAAATAATAGGGTTAAGGATAGCCTCGGGAATGGAGATGTTATTCTATGAAATTATTAGATGTAATTTCATTTATTAGGATATACTAGTATACATACCCCGCAATGCGCGAATCAATTCAAAGGAAAAAAGAGCGAAGAGAGATAATAAATAAATATATATATATATATATTACAAATTAAATTTAGTAATGGAGTTCAACAGAATTAAAACAGAAAAATAAATAGATGAATTTTTGGGGCCAATATTGAGACCCAAATATGATTCCAGAAAAAATGACAGTACTATTCTAAGGAATTTCCGCAGTAGCTGTGAAGCTAACTTAGAAGTATGGTGCTCTCCATGACCTATAAATAATTAAAAAATTATTAAACATCAAGTTTTTAGTAAAATATATAAGGAAAGAAGTGACATAGAATAATAGTTCATTATTTAACTTCTTTGTGTTCACTGATAAAAGGAAGCAACTTGACAGATAGATAAAGATTGTAACTTAACCTGTCACAACCTTCTTTGTTGCTTCAATTGTTTTGCTGATATTTATATAAAAAATATATGATGAATAATTAAGATATTAAATTTTCACTAGAAAATTTATAAAAATTGTAAGATAATGATTTAAGTCATAGAGGAGGGGGAAATGGAGTTTTAGCAACAATGGCCCGTGTACGTACTCGTCACCTCACGTACACGGCGCCCAAACAACATAAAACATTATTAAAATAGCCTAAGGGGAAGTCCCCAACACAGAGTTAGGCAAGCCATTTACCTCGACCGCGCTACTCAACTCAAAACCACGCTCTTGCCACGAGTATCCGACTCTGAATGGACCAAATCTATTCAATTCGATTGCATAATGTAAATATCACTTTAAGGAATCAAAATAGCTAATAAGTTCGAGGTTAATAGGCGAAATTAGGAAAATTACCCAAAAAGTCCCCCGGGCCCACGTCTCGGAATCGAGTGAAAGCTACAAATTTAGAATACCCACTCACTCACGAACTCACTCGAACAAGAATCATCGAAAACTGACGTCAAAAATCTTATTAAATTCTCGGATTTCTAATTGGGAAGACTTCTTCCTATTTTCATGATTTTTCACCCAATTCATTGATTGCATGGAAGAATTTGCTATAGATTAATGATATACAAAGTGAAATAAGGTTAGGAATTGTTACCTATGACTCTTTTCCTCAAAACCCACTTTAAATCGCCTACACCCGAGCTCCAAATCATTTTTAGAAGATATGAATTTCAAGCCCTTGAATTTGATATAAACTGCCCAGCGATCCTGCACCTGCGAAAAATCCATCACAGGTGCGAAACCTCACTAAAAGGACCGGGGCCGCACCTACAGTCACTGGGCCGCATCTGCGGCTCCGCAGCTGTGGAACCCCAACCTCACCTGCGAAAACTGGTTGACCTTGACCAAGCCCGCACCTGCGATCCCCTTTTCCGCACCTGCGGTTCCCCATCCGCAGGTGCGAGACACCAGAACCAGCAATGGTTCAGTTGTTTTCCAAGTTCTAAAAATCACCCGTTGAGCATCCGAAACATCCCCGAGGCCCCCGAAACCTCAACCAAACTTACAAACCAGTCCTAATACCTTATCCAAACTTAGTCGAGCCTCCAAAACGTATCACATAACACCAAAATCACCAATTATATATGGATTCAAGCCTAAGAACTTATGAAATTTCCAAAATCTACAACTGATGCCGAAACACATCAAAACTAGTCCGGATGACCTCAAATTTTACACACAGGTCACAAATGACACAACAGACCTACAACCACTCTCGAAATTCCATTCCGAGCCCGATATCAAAATTCCACCTATTGGCCGAAATCGCCGAAATTCTAACTTTCGCCAATTCAAGCCTTAATCTACTACTGACCTCGAAAGCACATTCTGGACACGCTCCTAACTCTAAAATCACCCAACAGAGCTAACGGAGTTGATGTAATCCCATTCCGGACCTGTCTTCACACAGTTCCAACTGCGGCCTGATTTCTCAAGCTTAAACTCACATATAAGGACTATGTGTCCAAAAACTCTCCGAATTTCACCACTAAACATTCCGACAAGTCCCAAAAGCATAAATAAACATAGAGAAAGCAGTTATTAGGGGATCGGGGCGCTAACCCTCAAAATGACCTACCGGATCATTACATGTTATGTGTATTTTGAGGCCTCGAGTAGGTTCGTGTTATGTTATAAGAATTGTTGGTATGTTTGGACGGGGTCCCGAGGGGCTCGGGTGAGTTTCAGACGGGTTTCAAACTATTTTTCCTTCATTATTCACTAATGTGTTCTGTTGATATCCGGTGTCGCATTTCTTCTTCGCGATAGCGGACTTAGTGGTGCAATCGTGTAAGGGAAAAGTGGAGCAGGCTAATTCTTCTTCTTCGTTTTTGCAAGTGATGGTCTGCGAACGTGTTCGCATTATGCTTGGGTCTAAACTGAGGCAGTGTTGGTTATTTCTTCGCGTTCGCGAGGTTCGTTCCGCGAACACGTACTTCGTTCAGCTGTGTGTACCGCAATTGCAAGATGACTTACGCGATTGCGTAGGGCATTTTTCAGGAGCATTGTTTTTCTTCTTCACGATCGTGATGGTACTTTCGTGATGCGATGCAGTAAGATTCCCAGTGGTTATTAAGTACTCTATTTCGAGGGTTTCAGCCATTTTTATATTTTTGGAGCTATAGAGCTAGAATTGAGGTGATTCTTGAAGCAATTTTCACCATGTGAATGGGAGTAAGTGTTCTCTACTCGATTTTGGTTATATTTCATGAATCTATCTTCAATTTTAGCGTTTAATTGATGAATTTTAAAAAGAGATTGGGGGTTTTGGCCTAAAGTTTCATAATATGAATTTTTGAGTTTTAAACATCGATTTGGAGTCGGAATTGAGTGAAACTAGTATGGTTGGACTCCTAACTGAATGAGTCGTCTGATTTTTTGAGCTTTGTCAACTTTCGAGGCGCGAGCCCGGTTGTGATTGTGGCCGATTTTGGGTTTGAATTAAGGATTCGATCTTTATCATTTGGAATTGTTTCCTTGGGCTTTATTTGATGTATTTGAGTTGTTTTGGCTAGTTTTGAGTCGTTCAGAGGTCGCTACGCGCGTGAGGAAATTTTTGGAGCATCGCTTGGCTTGCTTGGTATTGGAATTTTCTTGTTCGAGGTAAGTAACTCTTCTAAACTTAGTGCTGAGGGTATGAAACCCCGAATTACGTGCTCTTTGATTGACGTTATGCTAGGTGACGGGCGTGTGGGCGTACACCCTGTGAATTGTGACTCTGTTGTTTTCATGGCACTGTTTAGTGGCCCTATTTTGTTGATATATGTGTTTTCACCATGTGATAAAGTAATTGAGCTGTCAATCATGCTAGATATCATGTTCAGGATTTATGTTGATACAGTTAGGACCCATAGTGGTTATTTCTTACTATCATCTTACTGGTTGCATTGATATTTCGTACTCAGTCATATTCATGCATTCATATCATATCTCAGTCTCAGTTGTTGTTTATTGATACATCATATCATTATTGTTGGGCCAGTTTCATGACCTTGTGAGCCCGTGAGTGAGACTAGAAAGATTGATGACTGAGTGAGGCTGAGAGCCTGATTGTGAGTGACAGTTATGGGATCGGGATGTACGTCGCAGCATGTTATATTGATTTATGCCTGGATCTGGCTTATGATAGCGCTTGGGCTGTAGGAACCCCTACAGAGTCTGTACACCCCCTCAGTGAGCGTGGTTGGTTATATTGAGGGATGGATCTTCTCTGGGCATGGATCTTGTTCGAAGCATTTATATACCTAGAGATGGATCTTCTCCATGACGCTGGATTGGCCTTCCTCGGTACTGGTGAATGATGGTCAATGATGTATATATTCGAGGATGGATCTTCCTTGGGCCGTATGGGCCATATACAGTACCGGGTGATTGAGAATTTGTATACCTGGAGATGGATCTTCTCCACGGATCGGATTGGCCTTCCTCTGTACTGAGTGATTGATGGTCATTTGATGTATATATTCCGGGATGGATCTTCCCTGGGTCGAATTGGTCATATACAGTACTGAGTGGTTGAGCATGATGAGTGGAAAGTGTGAGACAGTGAGATTGAGTACTCTGAGAGTGTGAGTAAATGAGATCATCTCTGAGATACATGGTATTGACATGCACACATGACATTCATGCGTAGAGAAGTATTTTTCTTCATGTTGTACGGTATCACAACATTCATGATTTCTCACACATATTATTATATGATCATAGAGAGGTATTTCACACATGCTCTCTGGAAAGGAAATGAAACATCTTATTTGTTGTGGAAAGGATTTTTAGAAAAGTTATAGTTTTCAAACTATCTCATATTTTACGATGATTTAGGTAAAGGATTTGGGTTTTTTTTTCACTGATATGCTTTAAAAGCGGAACTATTTTTGGAAATTATGAAAAATCTGAGCAATTTAAATTCCGAGTTACTCCTTTTGTTATTTTCCTTGCATTGGTATGAACTGTTGTTAGTTATTGGTGTTGGACCGGACCTATGTTCCAACTCGTCACTACTTTCAACCTAAGGTTAGGTTTGTTACTTATTGAGTACATGGGGTCAGTTGTACTCATACTACACTTCTGCACCTTGCGTGCAGATGTTGGCTGATGTTGTTGCTGTGCTCGATGGGAGCTGGTTTTGAAGATGTACATGCATCCCTGTTGTAGCTTCCTCTTGTTCATGGTAGCCTTAGATTTATAAAACTCTATTGATGTACTTTTCAAGCAGATGATGTATTTATTTTATGCCGGCTTTATAAACTCTATTTTTAGAAGCTCATGAGTTGTACTACCAGTCCTTGGGAAATGTATAAGATTCAGATAATTTCTTTTGATTAATTGTCTTGTTAAATATTATTGAATTGGATAGATATTAGTTGGCTTACCTAGCAGGTTGGCTTAGGTGCCATCACGACTAGTGGATTTTGGGTCGTAACGTATATATAACTTTTCATTCTTTTTTGAAATTTTTTTAACTTTGTATATCTGTTGATTCACTAGCATTTTCTAATTTAAGCTCCATGTCGACACGGGGGTGATCTTGACTTGGATTCTGATTTTGAAAATACTGGTTCTCAACTTGATCTAATTGCTGCCATTACACAAAGAGGGAGACGTAATGTAAATCAATCTGGAAATGAACTGACAACTCGTGATATAAATAAGTCTAAACATGATCAGTCCGTATCAAGAACTGTTGTCCAGACACAAACAAATATTGAAACAACTCCTGCAGTTTTCACACGGAGAAGGCACCCTACAGCTGTAAAACAGCCGCTGTATAAGAATGACTGGCAATCTGGTGTTAGTGCAGTTGGGGATCCTCGAAGTTTATAAAAGGAAGATTTCCATTTGTAAATGACATTTCAGTGGCTGTGGATTATAAGCTTGTGACTGCATTCTCAAACTTTGTTGAAGCAAACATGTAATTGGGAGAGTGCGTATCTGTTTCCATGTACTTTTGTTTTCATATTTTTTAAATTTTTGTTGATATATATCTTATCTATATCTTCTTTTATACGAAATAGGGAAGTGTATTTACCTGGTGATCAAAAGTTGGACCCTTGTTTTGACTTTGAATTTGAACAGATTGATGATAAGACGTTTTTCCATACATTAAACTATTCTGGCAGGTTGTTGTCTATTTCATATGTGTACTACTTTTTATTTTTGTTGCTGTAGTAGTTCATTCATATTGTTAGTGTTAGTCATATTTTCTTCCTCTCTTTTTTGCAGCACTTGAATATCATATTCTACTATCTTAGGAAGAAGGAGAAATATGAAATTAATATGCCAATCAAAGTCACAACTATAGTACTCTTTTTAATAATATCATTCAAAAGGTTTTCACAGAATTTGTAAAAGGTGGGAAACAAGATCATTTGATTGATAGATCAGACGATATCATGGAGTACAAAAAGATTTAGGATGCATTGCAACACTCCATGGCACCAGGTTAATCATGTCCTCTTTCCAATTAATTTGGCAGAAAAGTGGCATTGGATATTAGGGTGTGTATCATTCCACAAGAGATGTTTTTATGTATATGACTCTCTACGTAGTCGAAAACACGAAAAAGCTATTCAAAAGGTGGCAGAGGCATATGCTGTATTGATCCCCCTGTTTCTAGTTAGCATTGAATTTTATAACCAAAAAAGTGACATTGTAGTACAAAATGGTCTGCACATGGGAAAGGATTTGACTGATCCTTTTGAGATTCAACTGATTACAAATCTGCCAACACATCAAAATTTGTAAGAATAGTTACTTTTTTTGCTTTGTTTTCCTCATTCATATTAACATTTTTCACTACTAATCGATTTTTATATTCTATCCATTTGTTTTATTTCAGAGATTATGGAATATATGTTGCATGCTTTGCTGAGTACATTATTGAAGGTCTTCCAATCCCTGTTGCCAATTTTGATGAGGATGGTCTTAGAGCTAGATTTGGTATAGTGTTGTGGCACTATGAGAGGAACAAGCAATTGCATGACGAATCAAGTGAATCTGAGATTCCAGTAGAAACAAAAAAGACTCGTCAAGATAAACGCAAAAGTAGTTTAGGTCTCTTTTTGGTTTTAGTTAATTGTAGCATGAAACATTTGCAGGATTTTAATATTTCTTGTTGAAGTATGGTATTTTGCATTATTAGATTGTAAAATGCTAGCTTTTAAAAGTGTGATCTAGGAATACAATTGTAATAGTACAATATGTTGCTATAACTGTTTTAATGTTTGAATCTATCTTCATTTTATTTTATTAGGCTTTTCTTAGGCTTCTTCAATAAAGTTGTTGGTTTATTAGGAGTACCTTTCGGAGACAGAATTTTCTCGGCACTTAAGTCAAGCCATTAGTGCATAACATGGCTGTTACAGGAGCATTGTTAGTTCCTACTCCTACTGCCATTTGTACTAGGAGGAGCATTGTTAGTTTGCTGTAATACACCATCAGAAGTTATTTTTGGAGGTGTATGATCACGCTCAACTATGTCCTATAAAAAGACTAAACGGGCGCTGCAAATATAATCTGGGGTATTAAGCCCAAAGTCGATCCCACAGAGAATTGAATGTATCAACTGAGTCTATAAAATACTAAACTGTTACTTAATCACTTTTCTCAAGACTTTGAATATCAATTTATTGATGTTTAACTAATTCTACAATCAATAATAATAAACTAGCAATGAATTAACAAGTTAATGTAACAATGATAATAAAGGGTCTATGGTTATGGTTTCCCCCGTTGGTGAATTCTTCCTTGGATATTTCTTATAATTTAATTGGCTATCTCTGTCAATCATGAACTCTCTAACTATCATAAATCTCTCTCAAGTAATTATGATAATTTACTAGACGCACTCTCTCAAGTTACGCTAGCTAGATCGCAATACAATTCACTTTAGATTGCACCCGAGGTTTCGTTATCTCTAATCTAACCTCTAAACCCTCGGTTATGACCTTCGTCTATACTCCGGGAGTGGTGTTGTTCAACAACTACCTAAATATGCACTCTCTCTCAAGTAGATACATAATAAATAGGAAGAGTTAATCGAGAGCTCTTTCAATCAACTACAATCAGAACATAGTTGAACAAAAAGAGTTTAATCAACCAAAATATATTAATATCACAATGAATTCATCCCCAACGGGTTCTACCAAAACCCTAGACTAAAGAAATTAGCTACTCATGCTATTGAGAACCAAAACTAAAAGGAATTGCATAATTGAAATACAAAGTAAAGAATACTAGACGTAGAAATCGATGTTTGTCACTTCTATGGTGTTGTCTTGTTGAATCCTTCCGTATCTTCTTCCGTCTTGTTAAGTTGTGTTGTTTGGGGTCTATTTATATGTTTTGGGCCAACCCTAACCATGTAGGAGACTTCTATTTCAACCGGGAAACACTTAAACTCGTCAAAACTCGAATCTGGCCGAAATTGGGACACCGGGCGTTTGGGGCCAAACGCCCCCTTAAGGCCAGGGCAGGCCTGGCGTTTGGGCCCTAACGCCCCCCTAACGCCTGGGGGTTCCTGGACTTATGGGGCAAACACCCCCCTAACGCTAGGGGGTGCCCGGGTTTAGGGGGCAAACGCCCGGCTATCGCCCGGGTGTCTCCTTTTGCGTATTTTCGACGTATTTG
>MDKJ01146846.1:0-30214 GCA_005239525.1 Nicotiana knightiana | reverse complement strand
TACCCCAGGATTATATTTGCAACGCCTGTTTAGTCTTCTACAAGACATAGTTGAGCGTGATCATTGAGTAATAAAAAATCAGCCCTGGTCTCAAAACCACTAAGAGAAATCAAACACGACCAATATACGTGGTCCATACTACAGAGTCTCCCACATGAGTAGATACATAGACATGAGAACTCAAAGAATCCCAAGATATCCCCAAATTTGGAGAAAAATAAGAGGACACATATGAATACGTAGAGCCTGGATCAAATAATACTGATGCATCCCTATGGGAGACATGGACAATACCTGTGATGACTGAGTCTGAGGCAACAACCTCGGAACGGGCTGGAAGGGCATAGTATCTGGCCTGGCCTCCCCCTCTAGGGCGACATCTACCTCCTCGACCCCCACCTCAAGCTTTCTGAGGAGGTGGAGTGATATCTGGGGATGGAACAATAGCCGGAGGACCTAACGGAGCACGTGGAGGCTGATAAGACTGTGGAGGCGCACCCCTCCTAGCCTTGGGGCAATCTCTAATCAAGTAACGAGTGTCACCATACTCAAAATAACCCCTTGGAGGACGCTGTGGCTGAGACTGAATAAGAGCTAGCCTGCTGGGCCTGCCGGAAATAGCACCTCGAACTGGAGGCATACCGGATACTGGCGGTGCATAATAGAACTCCTGAGGTCTAGGAGGAGCTGGAACACCACTAGCTGCTGGAAGGGCTGAATGAACAGGGCGACCCACAAAGCCCATACCGTGACGTGCTACTGGTGCACAAGCTCTTGAAAAATGGGCAGTCTCCCGAGACCTTTTGGCCTCCCTCTCCTCTCTGTCCCGGGCGAACATGCCCTCTACTATCCTGGTAAAACTCACTGCCTGCTGGTAAGTGATATCCATCTCCAACTCTCTGGCCATACTGGTCCGAATACTAGGATGGAGTCCTTCAATGAAGCGGCGAACCCCCTCTCTGATTGTGGCAACCAAGGCTGGTACATGCCGAACTAACTCACTAAAACGGACTGCATACTCCGACACAGTCATAGTACCCTGGAACAACTGCTCAAACTCAGCGTGCCAAGTATCCCTGAGGCTCTGAGGGACATACTCTCACAAAAACATCTCTGAAAACTGAGTCCAAGTGAGTGAGGCTGCATCGTCCGGACTACTCAGCTCATAGGACCGCCACAACTGATATATTTCTCCCCTCAACTGGAAAGCGGTGAAAGAAACCCCACTGGTCTCCACGATGCCCATAGTGTGGAGAATACGATGAAACTCCTCAAGAAAACCCAGAGCATCATCTGAAGCTAGTCCGCTGAAAGTAGGTGGGTGGTACTTCTTGTACCTGTCGAGTCTGAGCTGCTCGGCCTCAGAAGCTGCTGCCCTAGCATCATGCTGAATTGGAGCCGCTGGAGGCATAGGAATATACTCCGGGGCCTGATCAACCTGGCCCCTTTGATCAGGAGTGCAGGTTGCGGGAGTCTGTGCCCCTCCCCCGGCCTGAGATGTAGCGAGAGTTATCAGAAATAGTCCAGCCTGTGCTAGAGTACTGAACATGCTCATGAACTGACCGAAATTATCCTACAAGGCTGGAGCAGCAATAGGGACCTCCTGTGCCGGCTCTCCAGCTGGGGCTGCCATAGGCTCCTTTGCCGCTGCTCTCCCCGGTGCTCGGGATGCACCGCGCGGTCGTCCTCTACCCCGGCCCCAGCCTCTGGTGGCTCTGGCAGGGAGCTCGGGTGCCTGGTCGTCGGTCCTCCCAGTATGGGTCCTCACCATCTGTGGGAAAGAATAGAATAGAATTTTTAGAATTTTTGATGTCAACAACTCGCACGAAAAGAAAATCAAAGCAATATGATTGTTCTTAACAGTTACATAGCATCCCGTAGATAGATACGGACGTCTCCGCACCCATCCACGAGACTTTAATAAATCGGCTTGTGACTTGTGACTCCTATGAACCTAGACGCTCTGATACCAACTTTTCACGACTCGATTTACCCACCGAAAGGCATCGTGACGGAGCCTAGTCTCTATGACTCGGTAAGCCTAATTGCAGAAAACACATATTAAATAGAAGCAATAAAATAAAGGTGAAGTAAGTGAGTCTACAATGAAACATCGCCACTTGGCACGTACAAAATACAAATTTTCCCAAAACCCGGAATATCACTTTAGTCACAAGATCTGTCTCAAAATAGATCTATACAATGAGAGAGAATTTACATGAAAAAGAAATCTATCTAAATATGGAGTGGAAGGTGACTCGAAGGACTATGCGGACGCGACAAAATTACCTTTCAGTCTCCTAAAAGCTGTTGCTCGGACCCCTAGCCACGAAACTAAGCGCTGGTACCTGGATCTGCACACGAAAAACATGTGCAGGAAAGGACATGAGTACACCACAAATTGGTACCCAGTAAATGCCAAGCCTAACCCAGTAAAGTAGTGACGAGGTCAGGTTAAGGCTCTACTGAATTTTTATAGTTAAAACAGTTTAATATTTGAACAGAGAGATATAATAAGCTGAGGCAAATCAGTAGAGAAAATGAGCTAAAAGGAAATAATAACAGGTAGCCCTCAGCTCAAAAACAACCTATATCACAATAACAGTATACAATGCAGTACAGGGGGAAAGCTCTCGGAATCTCGTCTGTAGTCCCAATTTAAATATGTAACGCAGTAGAGGGGGAAAGCTCCCGAAATCTCGCCCGTAGTCCCAATTTAAATATGCTATGCAGTACAGGGGGAAAGCTCCCGGAATCTCGTCCGTAGTCCCAATTTAAATATGCAATGCAGTACAGGGGGAAAGCTCCCGGAATCTCGTCAATAGTCCCAATTTAAATATGCAATGCATTACAAATACATGATACAATTTTTATTTAAAACAGTTCAGGAAAATCACAGGAAAAAATATAGATAAATCTACCTAAACATGGTACATATAGTAATAACTAGGGAAAATTCAAGTAAAATATGTAGGCATGCTATTTCCTAATCTAAACTACATAGTCGATACATGAATCAGTGAAATATGACTGAAATGATTTAAGTCATAGAAGAAAAAATGGAGATTTAGCAACAATAGTCTGTGTAGGTACTCGTCACCTCACGCACACGACGCCCAATCAACATAAAACAGTGTTAAAAATAGCCTAGGGGAAGTCCTCAACACAGAGTTAGGCAAGCCACTTACCTCGACTGTGCTACTCAACTCAAAACCACGCTCTTGCCACGAGTATCCGACTCTGAATGACCCAAATCTATTCAATTCGATTGCATAAAGTAAATATCACTTTAAGGAATCAAAATAGCTAATAAGTTCGAAGCTAATACGTGAAATTAGGAAAATCGCCCAAAAACAACCCCGGGCCCATGTCTCAAAATCGAGTGAAAGTTACAATTTTAGAACACCCATTCACTCACGAACTCAGTCGAACAAGAATCATCAAAAACTGTCGACGAAATCCTACTAAATTCTCAAATTTTCTAATTGGGGAAACTTCTTCCCATTTGTATGATTTTTCACCTAAATCCCTTGATTGTATGGAAGAAATTGCTATAAATTAATGATATACAAAGGGAATAGGGTTAGGAATTGTTACCTATGAAGCTTTTCCTCAAAACTCACTCCAAATCGCCTACACCCGAGCTCCAAATGATTTTTAGAAGTTATGAAATTCAAGCCCTCGGATTTGATATAACTATTCAGCGATTTCCGCACCTGCGCCCCTTGGGCCGCACCTGCGGAAAATCCATCGCAGGTGCGAAAACCCACTAAAAGGCCTGGGGCCGCACCTGCGGTTAATGGTCCGCATCTGCGGCTCCGCACCTGCGAGGCTGGTTGACTTGACCAAGTCCGCACCTGCGAACCCCTCTTCCGCACCTGCGTGTCCGCACCTGCAGAAATTCCATCGCAGGTGCGAGACACCAGAACCAACAATGGTTCAGCTGTTTTTCCAAGTTCTAAAATCACCCGCTGAGCATCCGAAACATCCCCGAGGCCCCCGGGACCTCAACCAAACTTACCAACCAGTCCTAATACCTTACCCAAACTTAGTCTATCCTCCAAAACACATCACATAACACCAAATTCACCAATTATACATGAATTCAAGCATAAGAACTTATGAAATTGCCAAACTCTACGACCGATGCTGAAACACTTCAAAACTAGTCCGAATGACCTCAAATTTTACACACAGGTCACAAATGATACAACAGACCTACAAGCACTCTCAGAATTCCATTCCGAGTCCAATATCAAAATTCCACCTATCAGCCAAAATCACCGAAATTCTAACTTTCGCCAATTCAAGCCTAAATCTATTACAGACCTCGAAAGCACATTTCGGACACACTCCTAACTCCAAATCATCCAACGGAGCTAACAGAGTCGACGGAATCCCATTCCGGACTCGTCTTCAACTACGGTCCGATATCTAAAACTTAAACTCACATATAAGGACTATGTGTCCAAAAACTCTCCGAATGCCACCACTCAACATTCCAACAAGTCCCAAAAGCAGAAATAGACATGGGGAAAACAGTTATTAGGGGATCTGAGCGCTAATGGAGGGGGGAATTTGACTAGACACATATTGATACACCCTCAAGTTAGAGTCAAATATGTTCGTATGAAAGCTTTGTCCGAGGGGAGAAGCGTACCTACTCCTAGTCAGGCTGACCCTAATACCGAGTCAAATCAATTTCAATCGTAAATTAACACTGTTACCGATGGTATTTTATATTATGATCCAAAAAAATATCGGGAAGAATTGGCAAAAATGGTAACCGTCATGTGCTTAACCTATAGTTTTCCATCTGAACCTAACTTTATGCATTATATTATAAAAGTTTTTAATCCTACTTATAAAGGTTTTCCTAGCACAAGTATAAAGAGCGATATTTATAAATATAAACATGAATATGAATAATATTTGCGTTATTTATTTACTCATATAAATTATCGTGTTGCTATTACAACTGATATTTGTAGATGTGGTAACGACTGTGATTACCTTACTGTTACTAGTCATTGGATTTATGAGGATTGAATAATGCAAAAGTGCATTATTGCTTATAGAATAACTAATTCACGTCACACAGGGCAGTTTATTGCTAGCACGGTTACGGATATTTGAAGATATTTTTGCGTTAGTGATAAAATAATGTCATCTTCAATGGATAATGCTACTAGTAACACAAATGCTATATCCTTTCTTACCACTACGCTAAATCCTGCATTTAGTAACATTTTTCATGTTAGATGTATTTGCCATATTTACCATTTAATTATGGGTGATGGTATGAGAATTTTAAATATTGAAATTGAAAAGGTTAAATGGCTCTTAACTGGCTTTTTTATTCAAATCGTATTAGAGAATATTTTATAAGATGCGATGAATTTGGCCTAAGAGAAAGAAATGTTCCTAAACCTTGTCCAACTAGATGGAGTTACATGTATGAGAGTTGGTTGTTGCATATGAATATAGAAACCCCATAACTCAACGTTTAATGCACATGTAAGTGATTATAATGAACACCTTACGAATGGGGATTGGGCTAATGTTAAAATTCTTGTAGATTTTTTAGAAAAATTTCATATTGCTACAAATGAATTTTCTGGGCAATATTATCCTACTATTTCTAACTATTTAGTTTATATTGCAGAACTTGCAAATTCGTTTGCTCTTTTTTCAGAGGGAAGGGAAATTTATAAACTTGCTATTGATTCTATGAGAAAAAAGTTTTAAAAGTATTTTTTCCCTATCCCCCCTATTTAAGGTGTTGCTTCTTTATTAAATCCTACAATGAAATTAGGAGGTCCTCAATTTTGGTATGAAACTATTTATAATGGTTTAACACTTGAAGATGAGGAGTTGTCTCAACTTCTGGAAGCAATATCCTCAATTAGAATAAATGCTCAAACTACTTATAATGCTAGACCAAATGTTCCAACTCCTTCTTCTTTTGATTCTCGATCATCTAAAAGACTGCGGGAGTAAGAGCACTTAGTGCTTGGGCGGGGTTTATGAGTTCTCAAGGTTCTAGTAGTAGTAATATTTCACAACTAACTGAGCTTGAAATTTATTTGTCACAGGCATTTGAGGAAGTGAATCCCGACGGCTCCTTTAATCTTTTGGAATGGTGGAAGTACAAAGAAAAATACTTTCCGGTCCTTTAATCTTTTGGAATGTTTTTTCATTTCTTTGAATATCTCTTTACAATATTTTTGTCTTTAAATTTGAATTAAAAAAATTAGATCACAATTCTATAATAAAATTTACATGGAATTACCTTAGATATTTTTATTAACATCTTCTTTTTTTCTCTAATTTCTATAAAGAAAAATTTTAAAAAGTATCTGTTGAGCCCACTTAGCCCGCGGGCCGGTTATTAAAAAAAGACCACCAAGACCAGGGCCGTTTGGCTCATTTAATTTGGGACCATCTCGGGACCAGGACCGGGACTTTTTGTGTCACGACCAAAATCAGTTAAAGGTCGTGAGGGCGCCTAAAATCACTGTCAGGCAAGCCCACAATGATTTATTAACTTGATTACTCATTTTATTATTTTGAAATAATATTTTTTTTTCCGTCAATCAAATGATAAGAAATAATATTACAAAGTAAATCATAATATTTTTCCCAAATATGCTATTGAACAACTCATAAGTACCCTCTATACCCGGTGTCATAAGTGCATGAACATCAACTAGGAAGATAAAATAAAAATGCAACATTTATCCGGAATACAAATTAGACAAGGAAAATGTAAATACGCTGAAGGAGACTAGGAAGATAAAATAAAAATGCAACATTTATCCGGAATACAAATTGGGAAAGGAAAATGTAAATACGCTGAAGGAGACTCTGTTGATTGCGGATCGTAATATAGAATGCATCTCCCTAAGTCCCCGTATTAACCATGCCTCTGCGCCCATTCTGTCCACTAAGCATATATGTGCCTGCACAACAAAATGTGCAGCAAGTGTAGTATGAGTACGTAAATCAACGGGTACCAAGTAAGTATCCTGCCTAACCTCACCGACTCCGACACTTACTATGGCCAACAATATGATAATATGAAATTCTAATTTAGCATGATATACAACAATAAGACTCTGAACAAGAGATAACTGAACAAGTCTTCACCATATTTAAGAGCCTAAATTACTTCCTTCTTTTAAAACATATAATCACACAAACAATGAATCTATACCAGTTATAAAAGGGACTTCTAGTTCTATTATCAAACATGAATTCCACCGAGGGTCGAACGACACGAACCATAGATGCATCTATTAACCTGCCGAGGCGATCGACCCGCTCCCGTGAGAATAGTAGAAGGAATTACCCCGCTCGCGGATCATACATGCGACACAATCAAATATAAATTTAAGGAATTACCCTGCTCGCGGATCATACTTGTGACGCGGTTACACATAGATTTTTTAAGTTATTATAGTATTATTCCATTTTTTTCAAAATATGAAATTCAAACGAAAACTTTAAAGATCCTAATTTTTCATCAATTTCAACTCCTTTCAAAACGTTTAATAAGAAAAATCAATCCCGCTCTATCTCAAGGCAAACAATAAACATAAATCAATAACAATATCAACAAGGCATGATGTAAGCCTAGAACTACCCGGACATAGGCATAACTAGTAGCTACGTACGGACTCTCGTCACCTCGTGCATATGTAGCCTCAACAAATAGAAGCACATAATAATTTAGTTCACATATGGGGTTAAGTCCCTCTTACAAGGTTAGAAAGGAGACTTACCTCGCTCCGAAGTTCCATAGCCTGCTCCCAAGCCTTTCCAACAATTCAAACCGATGCCCAATGCTCCAAAACTAGTCAATAAATGTGCAAACCCATAAAAATATACTCTAATACTCACAAAAATTCAATTTAAACAAATTCCCAACTCCGCTCGAAAAGTCGATAAAATCACCCTCGGACCCACATGCCTGGATTCTGAAAATTTGCGAAGATAAAGTTTATCCATAACACCACGAACTCAAATATATAATTTATTCTCAATTCCATGCCCGAATTGGTGATCAAAATCTGAAATACCAAATTCTAGGTTTTCTACCAAAAAACCCCACATTTTTCTATTAATTTCCATGTTCAAATACTTATTCAAACCATGTATTTAACTTATAATAAGTGGGGTCACTTACCTTGAGTTGCTTGATGAGAATTCCCCCTTGAAGCTCTCCAAAATCGCCCAAACCAAATGAAATGGGAGAAATATGGGCCAAATCCCCGTTTTAAAGAAACCTCATTGCCGAACGCCATTTTCGCACCTGCGGAACAATAGCCGCATCTGCGGCTTCGCAGGTGCGAGACCCCTTCCGCTTTTGCGCCTTCTTCTGTTTCTGCGCTCAAATTCTTCACTTTTGCGCTTGCACAGATGTGACCAAAACTCAGTATCTGTGGTACTTCACCTGGGCGACCTGCTCCGCTTCTGGTATTCCTATGTTGCTTCTGCGAACTCCGCACCTGCGGCCAAAGCCTCGCAGGTGCGGTTACACCAGATGACAGTAACCCTAGGCCCTTCTTCCAAGTCTAAATTCGATCCGTTTACCATCCAGATTCCACTCGAAGCCCTCGGGACATCAACCAATTATACCAACATTCCCCATAACACATTACGAACTTAATCGAGCCTCCAAATCACATCATATAATATCGAAATAATGGATCACACCCCAATTCAAGGTTAATGAAATTTCGAACTTCAAACTTCTACATTTGATGCCGAAACCTATCAAATCACGTCCGATTGACTTCAAATTTTGCGCACAAGTCACATTCGACATTATAGACCTACTCTAACTTCTGGAATTGGAATTCGACCCCGATATAAAAAAGTCTACTTCCGGTCAAACTTCTCAAAAACCTTCAAATTTCTAACTTTCACCAAAAGACTCCAAAATGACATGCGCACCTCCAAATTCACCATACAGAGCTATTCTCAGACTCAGAAATCCCAAATGGACATCGATAACATTGAATTCACTCAACCCAAATTTATGAAGTTCTTCCAAGATGCGAACTCCTACAATAGGCACTGAAATGCTCTCAGGTCATCCAAAACCCGATCTGGACATACGCCCAAGTCTAAAATCATCATACAAACCTGTTGGAATCTTCAAACCCCGATTCCGAGGTCGTTTACTTAAAAATTCAACCTTGGCCAAATTCTTCCAACTTAAAGTTTTCGAAATGAGAATTTTCATTCCAAATAAACTCCGAGCTTCCGAAATTCAATGCCGACCACACATACAAGTCATAATACCTAAAGTTAAGCTAATCATGGCCTCAAACCGCTGAACGACGCGCTAAAGCTAAAAACGACCGATCGGATCATTACATTCTCTCCCCCTTAAACATTACGTTCGTCCTCGAATGTGCTAAGAACTGCACTGGAATGTTCTGAAATCACTGTTTACACCTCGTGCACCTACCTGTGCTACCACAACTCAGTTGAGCACATTTTGCTCGAGCAAATCTGAAGATTCCCATATTGTTTAGTGAAATAGCCTTAGAGCCAAATTTCAACATCTGGAATTTTCTGCCTGGCCTTTTCCCATCATCCGAACACTATATCAATCACTGCACGATGCACTAATACATGACTTCATACCCTTGCTGAATCCACAACATGCACTATATAATTCACATGACCATAATAACATCCTCTGGTAACAATAGCCAAACTTTCACAAATTCGATGCTCACAACACAACTCATGACTCATATAAGTCATGTTCCCACTCTTGCAATACCGTCACTGTAGAAGAGATGTGTAGAAACTCATAGCCAACTACCGAGTCAACAAATCGTTGAGTCTCTACTCTTGACTAGAATCGTCAACCCATTATGACCCAAATAATGGTATTTACTCTTTAATATGCTTCATATAATCCGATCACACTGATCCTAGATCCAATAATCTTGTCTCACCCAGTATAAGCTGCCCAGTCAATAAGCTATCTCTGACACTATGAAAAATCTCATATGATGTCACAATGTTCAAGCAAGCTACAAACTCGAATGTGATACATAAAGAAACAAACTATGGAAATAACTACTCAACCCACAAGGCCTCTTACGCGATCACGAAGAAGGAATTCCTGAGCAGAGACTTATTTTAAAAATCGGACTTAGGCCATTTTCTCTCATTTTTCATTTCCTTGGATGATTTTGGAGTTTTTTTGTAACGACCCGACTGGTTGTTTTGAGTTCTAGCGCGTCGTTTGGTGGTGTAAGTCCATGACATATTCATTTCAGGTATTATGACTTGTAGATGTGGTCGGAATTGAATTTTGGGAAGTTCTGAGTCGAATTGGAGAGAAAATTCTCATTTCGGAAGCCCTAAGTTGGAAGAATTGACTAAGATTGGATTTTTGAGTAAACGACCCCAGAATTAGGATTTAAAGGTTCCAGAAGGTTCGTATGATGATTTCGGACTTGGGCATATGTTCGAAGCGGGTTTTGGATGACCCGGGAGCATTTCGGCACATATTGTGGAAGCTAGGATTTTGGAAGAAATTTCATAAGTCTGGGTTAAAGTGAATTTCAGTGTTATTGATGTCTGTTTGGGATTCTGAGTCTGGGAATAATTCCGTATGGTGATTTTGGAAGTGGAAATTTTGATATCGGAGTCAGATACTGATTCCGGAAATTGTGGTAGGTTGTGATTTGTGTGCAAAATTTGGGGTCAGTCGGACGTGATTTGATAGGTTTCGGCATCGAACGTAGAAGTTAGAAATTCTAAGTTTATAAGGATTCAATTGAGTTGCGATCCATTGTTTCGATGTTATTTGAGGTGGTTTGAGGCCTCGAGAAGGTCCGCATTATGTTTTGGAACATGTTGGTGTGATTGGACAGGGTCCCGGGGGCCTTGGGTGGATTCCGGGTGGTTAACAGATCGAATTTGGAGTTTGAGGAAGGGCTGAAGCATCTAGTGTCTGGTGCGATCGCACCTGCTCAATAAGGGCTGCAGGTGCGAGAGTCACGGGTGTGGCGTATGGCTCGCAGATACTAGATTTGACTGGAGCTGGGGAAGCCGCAGGTGCAGGTGCTTAGGCGCACCTATGGGCGCGCATGTGCGAGGCTTGAGGCCGCAGGTGCGAAGGTCGGGGCTGGGCAGTGTGTTATTTTACACCGAGATCTTGGCTCATTTGGAGTTTATTTCTTCCATGGAAGGCGAATTTGGAGCAATTTTGGAATGGCATTTCGGCATCTTCCATAAGGTAAGTGATTTCTTCCCATCTTGGGTTAAATATTTGTATTATACATGAAATTTTGTGGAAATTTAGGATTTTTGAAGAAAGACCTAGAATTTGTATTTTTGGATTTTACCACGAATTTGGGCATGAAATTAAAAGGGGATTATATATTTGAGTTCGTAAAGTCATGGGTAATCTTTATCTTTGAAATGTTTTTTGGAAATTCGGGCAAGTGGGCCCGAGGTCAATTTTATTGACTTTTCGAGGGAGTTGGGTATTTATATAAATTGAATTGTTATAAGTATTAGATTATATTTTCATTGGTTTGCCCGTTATTTGAATAGTTTTGGGGCGTTCTGCATCAATTTGGGTCGTCGGTAGGGCTTGGAAGCCTGTTATGGAACTTCATAGCGAGGTAAGTCTCCTTTCTAACTTTGTAAGAGGGAATTGTCCCCATAGGTAAAATAATTAAATATGTGCTACTGTGTGTGGGGCTACGTACTAACGAGGTGGCGGGAGTCCGTGCGTAGCTACTATTATGCTTATCGGGTAGTCTAGGACCCAGAAACATGTCTTATTTGCAATACTTGTAACCTTACTAATGAAATTAAAGTGCTTAAACCTTATCGAACCTGGTAAATGAATTTATGGAAAATATTTAAATACTATCTTTCGTGACCATTAAAAAAGAATTTTATCACTTCCTTGGGCAGTTGTATTCCTGAAAAGAAAATGTGAATTACTGTTTGAATGTGTGTATCTATGAGTACCTGAGTCGCATGATCGATTTGCGAGCGGGGTAACTCTATCATTTATATATGATCGCGTCACATGATCGATTCGCGAGCGGGGTAACTTTATTATTTATATATGATCGCGTCACATGATCGATTCGCGAGCGGGGTAATATATGTATCTATGGTTCGAGCCGTTCGACCCTTCGGCAGTGCACATTTTATTATTGATTGATACGAGCCGTTCGATCCTCGACATTACTTGCGCATGATATTTGCTGAGTACTTTCTGTCATTTTTTACTGTTTATTGGCCTTGAATTATAAGTTGTCAACTGAAATGACAGAGATTAAAAGTTGTAATTTTGGAAGGAGTTTTTCCTTTCTGTCACTATTTGTTAAATGAATTATGACACCCATGCTTAGCGTCACCCTTGTTTATATCAAATTGACCTCTAGAAAGTGTCAAAGTCGACCTCTCGTCACTACCTCTTCTAGGTTAGGCGGGATACTTACTGAGTACACGTTGTTTTCGTACTCATACTACACTTGATGTGCATTATTTTTGCACAGGTATATGTATATGCAGTGGCCCCGCCTGGCGCCGTGGCACGGTTGATATGGGGACTTATGTGAGCTTCACCTCTCGAGATGACCCGCAGCCAGCAGAGTCTCCTTCAGCGTATTGAGTTGTACTTTCTTTACTGTCCCGTTTGTATTCTAGATGGTTATTGTATTTCATTTGGTTTTTCTTAGAAATTGCTCACGCACTTGTGACACCGGGTTCTGGGATGTATTTGTTAATTGAGGTGTTAAAACCTTGTTATTTACTCAGTAAATTTTTATCGATTTTCATATAATGAAATGAAAAGTAACAATTTCAAAATAATAAAATAAGAATTTTAATTATCTATTGAGTGTTGTCTTGCGTGACAACGGTGTATGGCGCCATCACGACCTTAGCGGATTTTGGGTTGTGACAACTTGGTATCAGAGCACTAGGTTCCCTTAGGTCGGTATAGAGACGTCTGTACAGGGCTGTTAGGAGTACTTCACTTATTGATTGCTTATTGTGCAGTTTGATTCCTTTGAGGCTTATGCCTACGTTTCTTCTTACTCAATCTGACACGTCGCGAAGCGCTTGCTATAAATCGAGAATTTGAGGAATTGTAATGGTACTACAGATATGGTGCGTGATGTTTTTCCATACGTAGTTGGTTGGGGCTATTGTCGTTGCTCTGCGGGAGGATATTATGTTGTTCCAGCTCAGTAGTTGTGTTTCTGCGAGCTTTGAGGCTATGCTCAGGTTGTTATGATGCTTATGATTGGTTATCGCACGGTAGTGATATGATGATAGGATGCTTGCCCATGTGTCGGGGAAATGAATTACTTGATAGGAGTTCTACTTGAAGCGTGATTATGAGATTTCAGTATTTTATTTCCGGTGGAGGAAAGACAATAGGATTATAAATTATCAGGTTCGGGTTGATACAGTAATGAGACTGTGTGTTTTCAAGTGAGGTGGAATCTTTATCTGTAATGTGCATCGTCGTCTTTAATCAAATAGGATGAGTTAAGTTCGCCGGTGCTATGGTTTCATTGGTTGCATTGGGTCAGAGTAATGTGAAGTAGTATTGAAGAAGCGACTGTCAGAGATCGTGGTGTGCGGTGGTTCAAGATTGAATAAGTATTTCTAATGTAGGCGGCTCGAGGAAGATGATCTTCAGAGAGCTTTGAAGTTGTGGTGATCTGCTAGTTTAAGTGCTACAGAGGACATTTATTCGAGGCAACAATTGGCAATATAGATGAGGAAAGACGTGTGGGAGGTATCAGGTAATGGTTAAATTTCTAGAAGTCCAGGTGTAAGAACCGGAAGTCGAGCAGTTTCTTAAAGGAGTGAGTTTGACCAAAGTGGGAGAGTGGCAGCGTAGCATATGAGTTCTGTAGTAAGATAGCTGCACATCTTGAGGAGAAGTTTGGAGCGATTTGAGAATTTTATTGGACGGTGATTGGGTCCATGGGCTTAAATTGAAATATTGGCTATTTCGGCGGAAGATTGGATACAACAGAGAGGAGTTGTTCGATATGAAAAAGCATGCAGCATAGCTATGAATTAGAAGATATTTTCACACATTTAGTAGATGTCCATGAGGAGCAGACAGACTGTTAAAGTTCTTAAATGAGAACGGGTGTAGGATGGGGTATTGATGTCGTAGTATTTTTCAGTACAATATCGTTGGAAGGCGTCAATTTGTAATTTTCGCAGGTGGGTTATCTTCCGTGAGCAGGTCAGTGGTTGCGTGGTTGCCGGAGTTTTTGCGAGGGATTTTACTGACTATTCAGCAAGAGGTCGGATATGAGAATGTGGTTAATGACTTAGGGTGCTTGTGAAATGCTAACGGAAGGATTTCAAGGAATTTGGCGAGTCGATTATGCAGGATCATGTCAACAATGAAGGAAGATTCTTGGTGAGTTCCAAATTTGTGTAATAGCGGCTCCAGGCTAAGTGGGAGAGTTCCACAGCCTACGATTGGGTTGCATGGGTATCTACTGGCAAAAACTTTGGTCATCCGCATATTAGTGGGTTATTACAGCTAAGGGAAGAAGACATGAGTAGTAATTGAGCATAGGATTTGATAAATGTGTGAAAAGGTTGGCCTTATTGAATCAGGTTTAGGCTTTGGAAAGATTCAAGATTTAGGCTTAGTACAAAGGTAATTTGCAAGGGAAGTGATTCAGTCGGGTGCTTATTCAAGATGGGTGCTCAGTTACCAGCGAAGCCGTGGAGTTGATTATATTAGGGATCAAGCCAGAGTGGGTGATTCTCAACAACGCCCTAGTAGATTCAAGTTAGAATGTGGTGTCTAAGGATTTCAAGCCCACGGTATGGTTAAGAATCGAGCTTTCGCAGCAGACTTTTGAGAAAGAGAATATGGTTGGAGTGTTCTATGTTATCTTCGGCGTGTAGAGTAGCATTTGGAGTAAAAAGGAGAAAATGACTTCGGGTTCGTAGAAGGGTTATCGGAATGGGTATACCGGTCGAAGATGTGAATATGCGTGCAAGGAGAGCACGAAATGGTTCATGGGCTTGGAGAAAAAGTAGTCTCGTGGAATGGAATCACTCGAAGTGAGTGCGAATTGAGTTTCTATGTGTTGATTTGGAGTTATCATCATTCCTAAGCTGAGTGCAAATTAGATTAAGGTATAAGATGGGTCGTGTTATATGAGCTTATGGAAGGTTTAATTGAATCTCACTGCGGTATTGTGGTGATGTTAGCGTATAGGCATTGTGAGTTATTGTTCATCTTGATCTATGGCTTGAGCAAAGTGGGGGGAGTCTGCTATCGGTAAGTTGATCGTGAGGCTAAGTGTCGTATCAGTTTCAGTTTGAGGTATTCGGGTGAATCAATTATGTCTTGCAGAGGTGGAGTTTAAGAATGACGCGAGTAATGGAAATTTGGAAAAGTTAGATGGTCATCCATGGGGGAAAATGTCCTGATGGTGGCAATGATCAGTGTCTCCCCCATGATTAGATTATGAATGTGATTTTTGGTGGTACGTGCAAGGCTTGACGGCTACCGTAATTGATTTTATTTGGAAGCATTCAAGTGTCATGGCCTATCATGGGTAGGTGGATCCCGGAAGGATTATGGTGGCATAGACTATTATCTGAGGATTTGCATGTTTTGTGATTATGAGAATTCACTCGTGTGTCGTTATGGTTCTCTTATATTGAGTTAAGAAAAAGGTTTCTATGTGATAAAGTGTTCTCCCTAATAGTGGTCCGGGAATTATGATGGAATTCTTGAGCTATCGCATACTAGCATCTTAGGTGCAGTGAGCGGTACAAAATTTGAAAGTAAGGATCAAGGTTGCGGTTCGGTGTGGACCAGGATGTCACGACCTTAGAGGAGAAAGGAAAGGGATTTTGATGTTTAGAGTAAGTTGGTATTGTCTTCAGCATCACCTGAGATCGGTGGTTGGGTAAGAGCCTTTGCGTTCTGGTTGCAAATTTCTTGGTGGACTTTACAACATTTGTGTGGCCGGTGGTATGGAGGTGCAGACTTGTTATCTAGTGCATGAGGTCGTGGAAGTGTATTCCATGCGAGGATTGTATAAGGGTGGCACGTGGTCACTTTATTGATTGAAGGGTTGAACCAAGTATGAAGGATGTGGTAAGATGGCTTATTTGAGAGTTTATGCCTCGAGGGCGATCGATTCATTTTGTTGTGGATTGCGGGAGTTTGCCCCGACTAATATGGATTTTCTTGTGTGTTATGAGAAAAGTGGTTATTATGGACCCAAGTAAGGCTATTAGCCTAGTTCGGTGCGAGCGGAATCAGCTTGAAGGTTGTGAATGGATTTAAATATAATTATGGTCTCCATGTGAGTCAGAGGTGTTCGTTTCAGTATGGCGCTTCTCTCAGAGGAATATTAGAACATCAGATGCGGTTCCATCTTCGTTTATTTCAGGTAATATTCTGTTGTGCTGTGTGAGTTGTGAAGACGGCTTAATAATTTCTTATGTGTTGAGATTCCGCGTAGTGATGATGATGTGTGAGCAGGATAGCTTTTGAGATTCAGAGTAGATATATCGCACCTCAGTTGTGCTTGAGTTTTATGGTGTACGGCTCTATCAGTCTCCCCGGGATGGTATTATGCACTTAGCGTGCTTGTGACCGGTATTTGATATTTTGTGGTAATGAGAAATTTAGCTCGGTGTATATCTCCTTATGTAAATTTTATGTGTGGATCGGGTGGCACGCCGCCACGGGTATGTTATTTGGATCGGGTTGCACTCCGCAACAGTGTGATGTTGAGTAAGGTTCCCCATATTTATTTTCTTAGGTTTTGCTTCCTATTTTCTGAGGAAGGTCCATATTAGTTGCGTGAGTTGAGTAGTCCCTTCCTGAGTCATCTCTTTATGTATCATGTTCGAGTTTTGGCCTATTGGCGCATTGTGGCATTATGTGAGACTGTTGGTCATGTCTGGGGTGACTTGTTGTCTGAGTAGTTCATATTGGGTGAGACGAGATTATAGGATCAGGGATCAGTGCGATACGATTGTGTGAAGTATATTAAAGGAAAAATACCATTATTTGGTTCGTAATGAGGTGATGGTTCTAGTCAAGAGGAGAGATTCAATGATTTGTTGACTCTGCAGTTGGTTATAAATTTCTAAACATCTCCTCCATTGCGGTGGTATCGTAAGCATTATAGCAGGACCTATATATAAGTTGTGAGGTGCATTGGAAGTATCAGATTCGTGGAATTTTGGCTATTAAGGTCAGGGAATGTCGTTATGGTTAAATGATGAGTTATGCGGTGTATGGTGCCAATTTAGCGGAGGCATGCAATCATATTCTGGTACCTCGTGTAGTGATTAATTCGGTGTTCATATATTGGAAACAGGCCTGGCAGAGGATTTCGGGTGTTGGAACTGGGTTCTGAGCTTATTGTATGGATAAAAGAAGATATCTTCAAATTTGATCGAGGTAATGCGCTCAACTGAGTGGTGGCAGCACAGGTAGGTGCACGAAGTGTTAAACGGTGATTTTAGATAACTCCAGAGCAGTTCTTAGCACGTTCGAGGACGAACGTATGTTTAAGTGGGAGAGAATGTAACGATCGACCGGTCGTTTTGAGATCTAGCGCATCATTTGGCTGTTTAAGTCCATGAGCAACTTCATTCCAGGTATTATGACTTGTAGGCGTGGTCAAAATTGAATTTGAAGTTCAGAGTCAAATTGGAGAGAAAGTTCTCATTTCGGAAGCCTTAAGTTGGAAGAATTGACTAAGATTGGATTTTTGAGTAAAAGACCTCAGAATCAGGATTTGAAGATTCCAGCAGGTTTGTATGATGATTTCGGACTTGGGCGGATGTTCAGAGCGGGTTTTGGATGACCCGGGAGCATTTCGGCGTATATTTTGGAAGCTAGTATTTTGGAAGAAATTTCATAACTCTGGGTTGAAGTGCATTTCAGTGTTATTGATGTCTGTTTCGGATTTCGAGTCTGGGAATAGCTCCGTATGGTGATTCTGCTGTAGGAGAGCGATCGGAAGTGAATTCGGAGGTCAGTAGGTCATTTCGGAGTCATTCGGCTAAAGTTAGAAATTTGAAGTTTTTTTTTAAAGAAGTTTGACCGAAAGTGGTAATTTTGATATCGGGGCCAGATTCTGATTCCGGAAGTTGTGGTAGGTCCGTAATGTTGAATGTGACTTGTGTGAAAAATTTGGGGTCAATAGAACGTGATTTGATAGGTTTCGGCATCGAACGTAGAAGTTGGAAATTCCAACATTATAAAGATTCAATTGAGTTGCAATCCATTGTTTCAATGTTGTTTGAGGGGATTTGAGGCTCCGAGCAGGTCCACATTATGCTTTGGAATAGATTTCCTGATTGGACGCTGTCTCGGGCGCCTCGGGTGGATTCCAGGTAGTTAACGGATCGAATTTGGAGTTTGAGGAAGGGCTGAAGCATCTGGTGTCTGGTGCAATCGCACCTGCGTAATAAGGGCCGCAGGTGCGAGACTCGCGGGTGCGGCGTATGGCTCCCAGATGCGAGATTTAGCTGGAGCTGGGGAATCCGTAGGTGCAGGTGCTTGGGCGCACCTGCAGGCGCGTAGGTGCGAGGCTTGAGGCTGGAGGCCGCAGGTGCGAAGGTCGGGGTTGGGCAGTGTGTTATTTCAAACCGAGGTCTTGGCTCATTTACACTTCATTTCTTCCATGGAAGGCGATTTTGGAGCAATTTTGGAGTGGAATTTCGGCATCTTCCATAAGGTAAGTGATTTCTTCCCATCTTGGGTTAAATACTTGGATTATATAGGGATTAGACATGAAAATTTGTGGAAATTTGGGATTTTTGAAGAAAGACCTAGAATTTGTATTTTTGGATTTTACCACGAATTTGGGCATGAAATTGAAAGGGGATTATATATTTGAGTTAATAAAGTCATGGGTAATCTTTATCTTTGAAAAATATTTTGGAAATATGGGCAAGTGGGCCCGAGGGCAATTTTATCGACTTTCCGAGCGGAGTTGAGAACTTATATAAATTGAATTGTTATAAGTATAAGAGTATATTTTCATTGGTTTGCCCGTTATTTGGATAGTTTTGGAGCGTTGCTCATCAATTTGGGTCATCGGTAGGGCTTGTAAGCCGGTTATGGAACTTTGGAGCGAGGTAAGTCTCCTTTCTAACTTTGTAAGATGGAACTATCCCCATAGGTGAAATAATTAAATACGTGCTACTGTGTGTGTGGGGGCTACGTACGCACGAGGTGCCGGGAGTCCGTGCGTAGCTACTATTATGCTTATGTCCTGGTAGTCTAGGACCCAAAAGCATGTCTTATTTTCCATACTTGTAACCTTACTGATGAAATAAAAGTGTTTAAACCTTATCGAACTTGGTAAATGAAATTCTGGAAAAGATTTAAATACTATCTTCGTGACCATTAAAAGAGAATTTTATCACTTCCTTCGACAATTGTATTCCTGAAAAGAAAATGTGAATTATTGTTTGAATGTGTGTATCTATGAGTACCTGAGTCGCATGATCGATTTGCGAGTGGGGTAACTCTATTATTTATATATGAACGCGTCGCATGATCGATTCGCGAGCGGGGTAACTCTATTTTTTATATATGAACGCGTCGCATGATCGATTCGCGAGCGGGGTAACTCTATTTTTTATATATGAATGCGTCGCATGATCGATTCGCGAGCGGGGTAATAGATGCATCTATGGTTCGAGCTGTTCGACCCTTCGGCAGTGCATATTTTATTATTGATTGGTACGAGCCATTCGACCCTCGGCATTACTTGCGCATGATATTTGCTGAGTAGTTTCTGTGATTTTTAGTTGTGTACTGGCCTTGAATGATAAGTTGTCAACTGAAATGACAGAGATTAAAAGTTGTAATTTTGGAAGAAGTTGTTCCTTTCTGTCACTATTTGTTAAATGAATTATGACACCCATGCTTAGCGTCAGCCTTGTTTATATCAAATTGACCTCTTGCAAGTGTCAAAGTCGACCTCTCGTCACTACCTCTTCGAGGTTAGGCGGGACACTTACTGAGTACACGTTATTTTCATACTCATACTACACTTGTTGTGCATTTCTGTTGCACAGGTACATGTGTATGCAGTGCCCTCGCCTAGCGCCATGGCACGGTTGATATGGGGACTTGGGTGAGCTGCACCTCTCGAGATGACCCTCAACCATCAGAGTCTCCTTTAGCGTATTGAGTTGTACTTTCTTTACTGTCCCGTTTGTATTCTGGACGGTTATTGTATTTCATTTGCTCATGCACTTGTGACACCGGGTTTTGGGATATATTTGTTAATTGAGGTGTTAAAACCTTGTTATTATGCAGTAAAGTTTTATCGATTTTCATATAATGAAATGAAAAGTAACGATTTCAAAATAATAAAATAAGAATTTTAATTATCTATTGAGTGTTGGCTTGCCTGACAATGGTGTCCGACGCCATCACGACCTTAGCGGATTTTGGGTCGTGACATTCTTGGAGAGGGGTTTTCACCTAGCTATTGAAGGTAAGTAATTCCTACCATTGTAAGTTTAATACATAGATTATGGGTAGATTTGTAACATGTAAAATGTGGAAATTTTAGGAGATTGTTGAAAAACCTAGGTTTCGATAATAATGGTATTTAACCACAAAAATGATTATGGAATTGGGTAGAAATTATATATTTGAGTTTGTGAGGTTATGGGTAACATTTATCTTATAATATTTTCGGAATCCGGGCACGTGGGCCCGGGGATAAATTTTAAGAATCTTCCAATTTGGGTTGAGTAATTTCTCTAATAGCTAAAATATTAATGTATATTGATTAATTTATATAATATTTGTCTAGTTTCGGATTGTTTGGCGTCAAGTTGAGGTTTTAGAGAAGATTTGTGGACCGGAAGTGAGGTTGAGAACGAGGTAAGTCTCTTGCCTAACCTTGTAAGAGGGAACTCATCTCCATAGGTGCATTTTTGTGGTGTATTTTTTGTGTGAGGAACTACGTATGCATGAGGTGACGAGAGTCCGTGTATAGCTATATTCCATGTTATGTCCGGGTAGACCTACATCCACACCATTCTTTGATTGTACTATTGTGATAACTTTGCGTATTGACTATCTTAATAGAGCCAAGACTAGGGATTTAAAGTTGTGATTATCGATGTATAATAGATTCATTTATGGTTCGTGCCATTCGACCCTCGGCAGTGTACACGTTATTCTGTATCGGGTCGTACGACCTCCGCATAAATCGTGCGTGATAAATTCTTGGAGCCCATTTACACTTAGTATTACACTTATGACTTGAGAGGTTATAATATATTCATTGGCCCGAAATTCTAGGAGATAGTAAGTGTTAGTTGGAGATTTCTTTTAATTGACTATTAGTTAAAAAATCATTTATTGATTTCTGGTTATTGTGTTATTATTATTATTCATGTCTTCCATGCCTATTTAGAATTTTTGTATTTTATTTGTTGGCCCATAGTAAATGTCGATATCGACCCCTTGTCACTACTTTTTCGAGGTTAGAGTGGTTACTTACTTGGTACATGTTATTTATGTACTCACGCTACACTTCTGCACTAATCGTGCAGGACCTGAGGCAGGTACATCTGGCGTTCATTCAGGCACACACCCCCATTATCCTTAGACATAGTGGCGAGCTGCTCTCTGAGTCTGTTCTGCAGCACCCGCAGTCTCTCTTTTGTATTTACTTTGAGTGCATCCTATTTTAGACAGTAGCATAGGTGTTTTGTATATTCTACTAGTTTCTCATACACTTGTGACACCTGGTCTTGTAATATGCTAGTAGACTCTTTAGGGTTTGAGTATTTATTTCACCATATTTTCTCTTTCATTGGTTCACGCTTTACCTTATTATAATTTTCCACTCCTCATTTACTTATTAAATAAACATCAACTACTTTGAAATCATTACAAAGAATAAATACATGGCTAGTTCACTGTTGGCTTGCCTAGCGGCAACATTGGGGGCTATCACGGCCTATAGGGAAAATTGGGTCATGACATATAACACTTTATTAGCACGAGACTCTAACCAATTGAGTAGAAGACGGTTGTTTTATGTTGTAGATATACTATTAATTAGTTGTCTAATGTTTGAGAAATTAAACCACCTAGGAAGAGAAGATATAGAAATTTGCGCGAGGCTCTTACCTGAATGTGTTGACATTCATATACTAGGCATCTGTGTTGGTCATCAGGCTTTGAGATACGTGCATGATGCTTAACTTGTACATAATATTGAGCATAATGATTATCAATTATTTTATGAACTTCCTTAAGAAATAAATTCTGGATTTAAGATAATTATTTTACCTTATTTTTCTTTTTTAAATTCTATAATTTGACTTTAAATACAAGCAAAGACAATAAATTTTAATTATAACTCTAATAGAGTTTTTAAGGAATTATAACGACCTAAATTGGTAAAATTTCTATGTCTTGCCATAATTAAATTCATGGATGATTGCTAACACAAGTGAAAACTCGTCTCATTGAATTTACTTCATTCTCGTTCCCTTAAGATAATGTGGTAGCAGTATGTAATAAGTCTTAAAGAAGACAAAATAATTTTCTTGAAGGTATCAATGGATGTAAACGTGCCAATAGACAAAATTATAATCGTCATCATTGTGGTAATGAGAACTTCAGGGATTCTCAAAATAATATTTCACTCTGTGAAAGCAATGTTTGTCATTGATTTGACATGAGATTTTTTAAGAACATATAGATGATTATGGTCCATTCATTATGTTAATGTGACAACATGTGATTTATGAATATATTTTCATTCTTGGAAGAATATGAACGTGCAGCACCCGCAATGTCTCTTTTATATTTACTTTCTGTGTATCCTATTTTAGACAGTAGCTTAGGTGTTTTATTATTCTACTAGTTGCTCATAAGCTTGTGATACCAGGTCTTGGTAATATGCTAGTAGACTCTTTATGGTTTGAGTATTTATTTAACCATATTTGCTATTTCATTGGTTCACGCTTTACATTATTTTAATGTTCCACTCCTCATTTACTTATTAAATAAAAATCAACTACTTTGAAATCACTTAAAATAATAAATACATGGCTAGTTCTCCGTCGGCTTGCCTAGCAGCGACGTTGGGAACCATCACAGCTAATAGGGGAAATTGGTTCGTGATAACATGGTATCAGAGCAATAGGTTCACGTAGATCTCACAATGAGAAACTCAATATAGTCTAGCGGATCGGTGCAGATATGTCCGTTCTTATCTTTGAGAGGCTATAGGGTGTTAGGAAACTACTCTTTCTTCATCTCCTATCGTACAATTGATGTTGTGCTAAGTATCTTTCTCTTATTCTCTCATAGATGGGGAGAACGCGCTCGGTATATGTACTCGACCATGGAGGAGCTTCTCCCCATGTTGCTAAAGGCCGAAGGAAGGGTGTAGCTCTTGGTAGAGGACAAGGGCATCCGAGACTTAATCTAGTTGTACCAGCAGTGGATCCAGTGGGGGATCCTGTTATGAGGAGCAGGACGAGGTGCCTGCAGCGGAGTCGGCCCTAGTGGATTTCAGGTATGCACCAGGATTCCAGGATGTCATGGGCCATATGCTTTTGTTCATGGATTCTATGACACAAGATGGTTTATTTCCAGCAAACCCAGCCACACCTCAGGTGGGAGGAGGAGCACAAACCCCTACCGCTCAGGCTTCAAGGCATGCAACTATCGTATATCAGACCCCAAGTGCACTACCCGTGAGCGAATCTCTGCTAGTTGCACTGGCTATATCAGATCCCAGAATAGCTACGGTCGGCGAGCCTCAGAAGCTATTGGATAGATGGACCACACTACATCCTCCTGTCTTTGGTGGTGAGCAACATGAGGACCACACGGACTTTATAGATCATTTCAGGGACAGGGCCCTCGTGTCGAAGCATAAAATTGCTTCAGTCAAAAATTCTTCATTTGGAATGTGAAGCTTACTCAGCTCCACCCTACGTGAAAGCGGGACCATCATCCCGAACGCGTAGGCAAATTGCCTGGAGACTCAGTTGACCAGCTTTCTCTGTGCAAATGCGGGACCTTCATCGCGAATGCATAAAATTATTACCTCGGAGCTTCGCGAACCCAAGACCTTCATCGCAAAGGCGAATCACAAATCCCCTACATCCTCCAGTTCCTCTTCGCGAACACAGAACTCCTCTCACGAACGCGAAAAAGGAAACTAGTAAATGGAAACACTAGAATTCTGCAACATGAACAATTCTAGATTGATCTTTTAACCACCCGAAAGCCACCGAGGCCGCCAAGACTTACCCAAAGATACCAACAAGTACTCTAACACTATATGAACATAGTCGAGCCTTCAAATAACATCAAACAACGCTAAAAACATGAATCACACACTCATTCAAACTTAATGAGCTTTGAAACTTCAAACTTCTACAACCAATGCCGAAGCCTATCAGCTCACGTCCGATTAACCTCAAATTTTGCACACAAGTCATGATTGATATTACGGACCTACTCCAACTTCCAAAATTGGAATCCTACCTCGATTTCAAAAATTCCACTTTCGATCTAACTTCCCAAAAATTTAACTTTCGCCATTTCAAGCCTAATTCAGTTACAGAGCTCCAATGCACAATCCGGACACGGTCTTAAGTCAAAAATCACCCAACGGAGCTAACGGAACAGTGAAACTCCATTCCAGAGTCGTCTTCATATAGTTCCAGCTACGGTATAAATCCTAGAACTTAAGCTTCCGTTTTAGGGACTATGTGTCCCAAATCACTCCGAAACCACAAACAAAGCCTCCCGACAAGTCACATAATCAGACAAAGATACGGGGAATCAGTAAATAGGGGATCGGGGATAATACTCTCAAAACAACTGGCCACTCGTTACATCCTCCCCCTCTTAAAACAGTTATTCGTCCTTGAACGAGTATAAAGACATTTCTGAAGTGGTGAAAAGATGAGGATAACAGCTGCGCATATCATGCTCGGTCTCCACGTCACCTCCTTGACCGGCTGACCCCTCCATTGAAACTTAACTGAAGAAATCTCGACTTTCGAACCTGCCTGTCCAAAATAACCACCGGGTCCTCAACATAAGATAAATCCTTGTCCAACTAGACTGAGCTGAAATCTAACACATGAGACGGATCGCCGTGGTACTTCCGGAGCATAGAAATATGAAATACCAGATGGACTCCTGCTAGGCTGGGAGGCAAGACAAGCTCATAAGCAACCTCCCCATCACGTCGCAACACCTCGAATGGGAAAATAAACCTTGGGCTCAGTTTTCCATTCTTTCCGAACCTCATAACACCCTTCATGAGTGACACCCGGAGCAGGACTCGCTCACCAACCATGAATGCAAGATCAAGAACCTTTCGATTCACATAACTATTCTATCTGTACCGGGCTGTGCGAAGTCGATCCTGAATCACCTTAACCTTCTTCAGGGAATACTGAACCAAGTCATTATACTATCGCTCCCTGGTACGATCATAAAGAGAAGACCGAGAGACTACACAAGCCAACACTCGACTCGGTTAAAAAATATCCAATGTAACAAACTGATTAGTTAAGGCCTGAACATCCAACGCCAATACTGGGGCTGTAGTCAAAGCTATCTTGAGCTTGTGAAAGCTCTCCTTACACTCTTCTGTACACCTTAACGGAACACCCTTTTGGATCATCCTGGTCATAGATGCTACAGTAGATGAGAAACCCTCTACGAATAGACGGTAATACCCCTCAAAACGAAGAAAACTACAGATCTCAGTAGCTGAGGACATTGTGGACCAACTCTATACTAGTTCCACCTTCTTTAGATCCACCTTGATCCCATCACTCGACACCACATGACCCAAGAATTCCATTGAGTCTAGCCAAAACTCACACCTAAATTTTTTTGCATCTGACTTGTTTTCTCTCAAGGTTTGAAGCACAGCCCTCGGGTGATGATTTTGATCCTCCCGAGTCCGCGGGTACACCAAAATGTCGTCAATAAACACAATAATGAATGAGTCAAGATAAGGCCAAAATACACTGTGCATCAAATGCATAAATGTTGCTGGGGCGTTGGTAAGCCCAAATGACATCACAAGGAACTCGTAGTGACCATACCGAGTCCTGAAAGCAGTTTTCGGGATATATGCCTCCCGAATCTTCAATTATGATAGCATGAACACAAATCAACCTTCGAAAACACTCTGGCACCCTGTAATTTATCAAATAGGTCATTAATACGAGGCTACCTATTCTTCACTGTAATTTTGTTCAACTGGCGATAATCAATGCACATACGTATAGAACCATCCTTCTTCTTCATAAACAACACCGGAGCACCCCAAGTGACACACTAGGCCGAATGAAGCCCTTATCGAGCAACTCTTGTAACTTCCCCTTCAACTCATTCAACTCAAGAGGAGCCATACGACATGGAGGAATAGAGATGGGCTGAGTGCCCGAAAATAAATCAATGCCAAGGTCGATATCTCGATCAGGAGGCATGCCCAGAAGATCAGCTGGAAATACTTCTAAATAATACCTCACTACTGGGACTGACTCAACTGTAGGAGTATCAATACTAAAATCTCACGCATAAACTTGATATGCATCACACCCCTTCTCAGCCATTTGTTGAGCTTTAAGAAATGAAATAAATCTGCTGGGAGTATACTCTAAGGTACCTCTCCCCTCTAATCGCAGTAATCCTGGCATAGCCAACGTCACAGTCTTGGCGTGACAATCAAGAATAGCATAATGGGGCGACAATCAGTCCATGCCTAAAATAATAACAAAATCTACCATACTGAACAATAATAAATTGGCTAAGGTCTCAAAACCACTAAGAACCACCAAACTTGACCGATACACACAGTCAACAACAATAGAATCTCCCACAGGTATAGACACATAAATAGGAGAACTCAAAGAATCACGAGATATGCCCAAATACAGGGCAAAATAAGATGACACATAGGAATAAGTGGAGCCTGGATTAACTTATTACACAATAACTAAACAGAAATATGTTAAGTAAATACGACCGTAATATTACATTTTTATAAAATACATCCCATACACATCCCAGAACCCGGTGTCACAAGTGCATGGGCAAATTCTAAGAATTTCACAAATACTACAAAGCTTGTCCAAATACAAATTGGAAAAGGAATTTAAAATGAAAATAAATACAATATGAGGGAGACTCTATCAGCTGCGGATCGCCTCCGTATGATGCAGCTCGCCTAAGTCTCCAAACCAGCCACATCACTATGAAAGTACCTGTGCAACAAAATTCACATCAAGTGTAGCATGAGTACGAAAACAACGTGTACTCAGTAAGTATCCTGCCTAACCTCAGAGGGGTAGTGACGAGAGGTCGACTTGACACTCACTAAGGTCCAACAAAATATTTTAACAAGATATGATATCACTTATAGGCACATGAGGATGATAACAACAGTAAACATTAAAGATAACTGTAATTCAAGTAAATACTGAAAGTAATTAAACAATTACTACTTCATTTTCTCCCAAATATCTTAAGTAAACAATTACTTCTTCATTTCCCCCCAAATATCTTGTCACTTCAAATTCAAAAAAAAAATATCATTAACAATTTAGCATGCGCATACGGGATAAGGACAACCGGCCTGAGCCATCATAATAATCATATCTTTGCACTTCCGTGGTGTACAACCCGCTCCCATGAGAGTAGGAGAAATAACACTCTGCTCGCGGAATGTAAATTGCGAAGCGGTCACATGCAGCCATGCACAATCGACAGTCCACCCCGACTACATTGGGAAAACAAATACTCATGTAAATGACAAATTTTCTCTTTTAAAAGTCGCAAAAGAGTATTTAAATCTTTTCTCGAAATTCATTTTCCAAGTTTAATAATATTGAATAATATCATCTTATCAGGAATACAATTATCCACGGAGGAACCAATTCTCTTTCCAAATGATTATGAAAGGCACACTCTAGCCTTCATAGGAAATAAATCACAAATTCAATAGCATGTTCAGTCTAATATTATTGGCACGATCACATGTACAACACGTAAGGCATGCTAGTGGGTCCTAGACTACCCGGGCATAATCATAATAGTAGCTACGCACGGACACCCGCCACCCCGTGCGTACGTAGCCCCCGCAGATAGTAGCACATATTTAATTAGTTTACCTAGGGGGACAATTCCCCCTCACAAAGTTAGAAAGGAGACTTACCTCGCTCCGAAATTCCATAACCGGCTTCCAAGCCCTTCCGACGACTCCAATTGATGCTCAACGCCCCAAAACTACCAAATAACGGGAAAATCAATGGAAATTCACTCTAATACTTGTAACAATTCAAATTACATAAGTTCCCAACCCCGCTCAAAGAATTGACAAAAATTACCTCGGGCCCACGTGCCCGGATTCCAAAATTTCTCGAAGATAAACTCTACTCATAGCTTTACTAACTCAAATATTAAATTTACTCTAAATTCCCTGCTCAAATTCGTGGTAGAAATCCAAAATAAAATTTCTAGGTTTTCTTCCAAAAATCTTATTTCCCTACTAATTTCCATGTTCAAATTCATGTATAATCCTTGTATCTAACTCAAAAATGGGATGGATTTATTTACCTTGTAATGCATGATGAAAATCCCACTTTGAGGCCTTCCAAAATCGCCCATGCCAAGTGAAAAATGAAAAAATGGCCAAGAAATTCCGGTTTTAAAACATTCTGCCCAGGCCTATTTTTGCACCTGCGATCAATACCTCGCACCTACGTTCTCTCCTCAAGCCGGATCCGCACTTGTGCCCCATTGTCCACATATGCGCCTTCGCAGGTGCGGAAATTGCATCGCACCTGCGCACCCAGACAAGCCAGCAAACTCTCGTACCTGCGGTCAAAGCCTAGCAGGTGCGGTCGCACCAGACACTAGCAACTTCAGCTCTTCTTCAAACTCCAAGTAGATCTATTAACCACCCAGAATCCACCCGAGGCACCCGGGACCCCGTCCAATTACATCAACCTGTTCCAAAACATAATGCGGACTTGCTCGAGGCCTCAATTCACATCAAACAACATCGAAACCACGGATCGCACTAAAATTCAAACTTTATGAACTTGAAATTTCAAACTTCCACCTCTGATGCTGCAACCTATCAAATCACGCCCGATTGATCCCAAATTTTTCACACAAGTCATATTCGACATTGTGGACCTGCTCCAACTTCCAGAATCGCATTCCGACCCCGATATCAAAATTTCCACTTCCGGTCGGATATCTCAAAAACCTTCAAATTTCTATCTGTAGCCAAATGACTTCAAAATCACCTACGGACATCCGAATTCACTTCCGGTCGCGCTCCCAACTCCAGAATCACCATACAGAGCTATTCCCTTCCCCGAAATCCAAAACGGACATCAACATCACTAAAATGCGCTTCAAGCAAAACTTAGGAAATTTCTTAAAAAATGCTGACTTCCACAATACACACCGAAATGCTCCTGTGTTATCCAAAACCTGATCCAGACATACACCCAAGTACCAAATCATCATACAAACCTGCCAGAACCTTTGAATCCTGATTCGTAGGTCGTTTACTAAAAATTTCAATCTTAGTCAATTTCTCCAACTTAAGGCTTTTGAAATGAGAGTTTTCTTTCCAATTTGACTCCGAACTTCCCGAAATTCAAATCCGACCATGCCTACGAGTCATAATACCTGAAATGGAGCTGCTCATGACTTCAAACCGCTGAACGACGCGCTAGAGCTCAAAACGACCGGTCGGGTCGTTACATTCGTCCCCACTTAAACAGACGTTTGTCCTCGAACGTGCTAAGAACTGCTCTGGAGTTATTTGAAATCATTGTTTAACACCTCGAGCACTTGCCCGTGATACCACAACCCAGTTGAGTACATTAGCTTGATCAAATCTGCAGATTTTTTCTTTTATACATATAATAGGCTCAGAATCCAGTTCCAACACCTGAAATTTCTCTGCCAGGCCTAGTTCCAATATATAAACACCGTATCAACTACCACCAGATATAGCAGAACATGGCTGCATACCTTTTGCCGAATTAGCACCATGCACCGCATAATTCATCATCTGACCAGAATGACACTCCCTGAACCTTAATAGCCAAAATTCCACGAATCTGATGCTCCCAATGCACCTTA